>SAUE01000101.1:1539-18003 GCA_009724625.1 Deladenus siricidicola | reverse complement strand
AGGATGGGCCTCGGCGGGTAGGAGGCCTGGGGGCTAGGGTGTGCCGCGAAGCACCCACATCATTGCTTAGTTGCTTAGTAAAAAAGAATAATGAAATTTTTGTTGTCAAATTTCTTTCTCATTTTCAAACAAATGCTTGGCGTTGTGCGAAAATATTCAAAAATCTAATCAAAATTCAAAAATTTTTTTTACAGGTTCATCGAAAAAGTAAAGAAAAAAGTAAATAAATGGGCATTTGTTTTGTTTTTTCTTATAAATATGTATACATATGTATTATAATTATAAAATAAATGTCATGTTTTCGGTATTAGCTAACATTTGGCCACCTTTTCTTATATCTTTGAAACAATTTGATGTCAATATTTATTTAATTTTTATATAAAGTACATTAGTGGTGGTTGTAAACATGTTAAAAAATATTTTTAATTGGTATAACAAACATTATTCAGCGAAATGTTATAAATTTTTTTAATATACATATTTATAAAAATTCAATATTGTTTTATATATTTTTTGTTATATTTACAATTTGTAATACATATTTATATAAATATTGTTTAGCAAAAAATGTGTTTATTTAATTATTTGTTCAAGTATCAATTTTCATCGAAAATAACCGTAATTTGGCTACAGTATGAAGTTGTTTTTTGGTTTTCGTTGTTGCGCCTAGCATTTTTCAAAAGATTATGGACATGAATGAAGTTTAATATTATATTATATGTATGTATGTATAACATATGCATATGTTTTTTTCTTGACAATTTGACAATTATAATACCTTTTGAAAATTATCAAACTTTTGACAATTTGACAATTTTTAAATAAAAAAAATTTTTTTCCGATTTTTTCAGGCTAAATTTTTCCTTATTTTTAGCTTTATATTTTATATATTAAAAATTCCGGCTTTGGCTGGGTCGGACCTCCATGGACCTACGCTTATATTTATTAAAAAAATTCTTTTTCTTTTAGTCTCTCCCTACCGCCCAACGCTCTCGCACTTTCTCTCTTTTAGTGTATGTATACATACACTAAAAGAGGTCCACAGTAATAATATTCATACAGTAATAATATAACTGTAATAATACATTAATTGTGAATTTGTTTTTTAAAGCTTTTTAAGCAATCATTTATAAATTAAAAAAAATATGAATTTCAACTTTTTTATTCACAATAATGTCTAATGTCTACATTTACATTTCCGATTAGGTATCAATTATAAATAAATAAATTTAATTTTAATTTGGCAAAAAATATTAAAAATATACTTTTTATAATTTTATTTTGATTTATTCGAAAAATGGTCAAGGTTACTGTTATATGTATGACTGAACTCCTCAAAAGTTTTGCACGTCACTGAGGAGGACTTTTTCTAAATCCGGAAATAACCGCGTTGCTCATTTTGCGCCAGTTGCCGAGTTTGCGTTTTCCGCTGTGCACGCGCGCCTCATCACCGATTTGTGCGTTAGGAAGCAATGGACGCGGCAGCGGAGGCAGCGTGCCTGGTCCGTTGGTGTCGAGGCTCGCACCGAGCGCTTTCGGGCGGCTGATGGTGGGACTTGCGACGGCGCGTCCGGAAACGGTAGTCGATGCGCGCCCCAACTTTAATTTTGACATTCTAGCGAATAAAGACGGTTTGCGCGTCTTTGTAAGCCCCTCAAATGGTTGTCGCGAGCTACTCGCTCGCTGCTGCTGCTGCTGCTGATTTGACACGCCGGCGATCGGAAGAGTTGTCGCAAACCACACATGCTTCAACGCTTCGCTGGGCATCGGACGATGCGGGGGTTTTTCTTGCAGCAAGCGCCATGCGAAATTTTGCGCGAGCGGCGGCATATGCTCAGGCATAATGGGCTATAATACATAATACATACATATGTATTTGTGCAAAATTTTCAAAAAGAAACAGTGGGAAAATGTGGTAGGTAGGGCTAAAAATCTGTTTTACGTAATCTCTGTATGTCTGTCTGTTTGTCTGTCTGTCAGTATGTCTGTCTGTCTGCCTGCCGGTCTGTTTGTCTGTCTGTTTGTTTGTTTGTCTGTCTGTCTGTCTGTCTGTCTCTCTCTCTCTTCCGGTTTTTTTGTCAAATCAAACACAACATCAAAAAAAGTCAAAAAAAGATCAAAAAAGGTCATAAAAATGTCATACCACTTCCCACCACGTTTTCATAATCCCGAAAACTGCGAGACGGTATTCCTTGTGAGGTTTGTGCTGTTCTGTGCACTCATCGACGCATTCGTGGTTAAAAGGTCCGTTCCCATTGCCCATAAAAAGCGCCAGTAATATGGTGCCGATGGAAAAGCACTCCGCATTGATCCAGTGATACTACAACGTAAAATGTTTTGCAAAAATCGTAATTGGATTTTTTCTAAAATAGTGCGAACGATCCCCGCAAAACGAGCAAAATTTGCAACGTTTATCGTAATGTCAGATTTTTACAAAAGTTGTGACTCATTAAAAAAAACAAAATTGACAGCTTATTAGGGCAGTATCTCATAAAAAAAAGAATCGAATTGTATAATATATAAATTTATATGCACACAAAAAAAGTTGAATAACATCGAAGAAATTTAAAAAAGAAAGAGAGATAATAGTGTCTGCTCGTCTGCTTTAATGGAGAGGTCGGATACAGTTCATAAAAACGTGGACAGTTAGTATATAACCATGGAAAGCTAAGGAGAAGGAAGATGACAGAGAAGAAATTCAAAGGAGAGGAGAGAGAAAAGGAACCGCTTACCTTAGATTACTGTATCATTAGACATGGTAATCCGCAATAGAATACCTACGAGCAAGTATATTTTTGTTGCGGCTTATCACATAAGGTTTGGTAACTCACTATCACTTTCTCTTTCTGTGTCACGTTTTCTTCATATGTTGTGTGTATGTTTCGCGAATATGACCTACGAGCACTAAGCTAAGCTAAGGAGAAGGAAGATGAAAGAGAGGAAAGTCAAAGGAGAGAAGAGAGGAACGCAACACCGTCTACCCAAGTCAAGACCTGACCCAAGTCAAGTCAGGTCTTGATTTGGCAGCTTCACTAGCGGCTGGCAGGGAAAGGGAAAGGCTGCGGCCTTACTTTTTGGCTAGTGGATGGAGGCTTGGGCGTAGATGTGTAGTGTATCTTTATATACTGTACAATAAAGCAGGTTATAAGGCATGGTAGCACCACAACCTAACCAAAGTTTCAAGAGCTGCCCGCTATAGACAGTTAGTTCATAACCATAAACAGTTCATTGTAAAATTCGCAGAAGCGCGACGTTTTCCGTTAACTACATACTCTTGTCTTTCTATGTATTTTAAATTAATGTACGCTGTTCGCCTCTGCGAAGAGCATCTCTGGCGCCATGAAGTTCGGTGTGCCGTTAGCATCGTAGATTTCACCGTTGGGATACACGCGGCTCGCCAATCCAAAGTCGATCAACTATATGTATATGTAAATGTTAGCGACAAAATTTTTTCTGACAATGGGATTCTGAAGACGGAATATGGGAGGGGAGTGGGTGGGTGAGTAGAACGAATTCGGGGGGGGGGAGAGTAGTTTGATTAGTGGTATAGTGTACAGAGCACTGCCCACTTATCTCTTCGCTATGACTATAATGTGATCACTTCACTCCTCCTCCCTTCGCTCCACTCCATTTCGGATGCCATAGCATTGGTTGTCGGACTTTCATGAAGAAAGAAAAGAAGATTTGTTCATCGACCACCTCCTCCCCCGTTTAGTACTTACCTGTTATTTTGTAAAATATGTGTTCTTTGGTAAAAAAAAGGTGGGGGTTGGGCTGAATTTCGGATGCAAGTCAGCAAGTCACCAGATCACAGCTTTGTCCACCAGTTCCGCTGACTTCCCACCACCCCTCCCTCACTCCTACCACAATGTCGCCATGATTGTCGATGATGATGTTTTCGGGCTTAAGGTCCGAGTGCACCAAGTTAACAGCTGCCAAATCTACGACAATTTCCAACAGTTGTTTTATGAGTTTGCGCGCCTCCGCCTCGTTCATTGGACCTTTGCGTCTGAGATAGTCGAAGAGGTCGATCTGGCCCGCGAACTTCGTCACGACCACTATCTTACGTTTTCCTTTATCGTTCAGCATCTACATGTTCAATTGATTAATATAATTTTTGAATCTATTAAAAATTTATCCGCTTACCTACCGTCTGTCTGTCTATTTGTATATATGTATGTATGTATGTCTGTCTGTATGTGTGTGTGTGTCTATATGTCTGTCTGTGTGCCTGTGCGTGTGTATGTCTGACACCTGTTGCATCCCGCCACACTCACAAAAAATGCGTCGACCAGCTGCGACACGTTCTTAATGTTGTGTTGTTGCAGGAGATTGAGATGTTTGAGTTCGGTGTTCGCCTGCGTCGTGCCCCTGTTGCTCGAGTGGAATATTTTCACCGCCACGTCCATGCACGGTTTGTCAGCGTGTTTGCAGTATTTGCGGAATTGCACTGTTCCCTGCGCGCCGTGGGCGTCTTTCAGCTGCGCAAAAGTGAAAAAGGTAAATACATATAGAAAATTCATATAGAAATACATATAGAAAAAAAACATTGAAAATTCAATAATTTCTCTGATCACTGTTAATGTCAATTCAATTCTTCTCAAATTCTTTTTATAAGAATTTTTTTGTATAAAACCAAACAAAATGACGTTCCCTGCCCGCCCGTAGGCAACTGGTCCACGAAACATTGTTTCCATTTTTTAAACTTTGCTTTTTCCCGCCGGCGACCATTTAAAAGTGAGCGGCTGTGGAGAGTGTGGTGCGCTTTACTTGTCCCAATTTTTTCCCACTTTTTTTTGAATTTTTAAACTACCGTATTTCGGCAAACAGTTCGCCAAATGCGCTCAATTTTATCGAGGATTCCTAATATGTATAGGCCTTTCGAAAATTGATAAAAAACCGGGGGTCTCCATTTTTTTCTAGCGCACACCACTAGTTCAAAATTAGGAAAATGTCTTAAATTTTTTCCTAAATTTGGACTAGGGGTGTACGCTAGAAAAAAAAATCAAACCCCGATTTTTTTGCATTTTTTGAAAGGCCGATACATGTGTACCAGGGGTGTGTCGAAAATGAATTTCAGATTTCGAAAATCAAAAATCTCAAAAAATGATTACCGAAAATCGAAAAAAGGAAAAAATTCTCGGAATTAAAAAAAATTTTGCTTTCTCAAAAGATAAAAATATTATAATTTTTCGGACATATGTATTTTTTTCCATACAAAGCTGTGACATATGTATTTTTTTGAATCAAGACTTCAATCAAGAGTCAAATGAGTCGCAGAGTGTGACACGACTCAATGAATAAATTGATGATTGTGGTGAAATTTTTTTCCATGGCCAGTGGCCAAAAATACGTTCAACATGTATGTATTAGAAATCCTGGGATGAACGCATTTTGGCCAAATGGTTTTTTGAAGTGAAGAAATTATTTGATCTTAAATGGTCATATAGCATTGAAAATATCTATGGAATGAAAAAATAAATAAAAATATTAACTTTATGGTGACGTTTTTGGCGCAAATTCAAAAATTCAAATTTGAATTTCTGCCATTATTTGGCAGATATTCCGACATATAGAAAAGGACAATCTGAAACGAGGCTGAAGGCCGAGAGTCCCCGAGCCTACGCAAGCTGCCGTCATCGGACCTCACCCGGCCACTGGACAATCTGAAACGAGGCCGAAGGCCGGGAGTCCCCGAGCCTACGCAAGCTGCCGTCATCGAAATTCACTCGGCCACTGGACATTCTGAAACGAGGCCGCAGGTCGAGCGTCCCCGCTCACTTCGTCCTCGGCGCCGGAAGTCTAGAAACAGGAAAAAGCGCGTCAGCGCTTTCTATCCACCAAAAAACCAGCATGCCACCCCAAGCTGAATACCACCCCAGACTGGCAAGAACCCGGGCTGGCACGGTCCGCTGGTTTAAAAATATGAAAAAATATTGGCTTGGCATACTCTATTACAATATTTTTTTCGACAAATTTGCCTACCTTTATCATCTCTTCGCCGACTTTTCCTCGTATTTTCTCGGTGAATTTTTCCGCGGGAAATGGCAACAAATTGTATGTCTAAATCGACGAAAATTGCATGTAAGTAAGTGTAAGTGTAATTTGCTACGCAGTATTTAAATTATATAATATTATAAGTATACCATTTGACCTCAAAATGTACGCATTCACATATACCATATACCTCAATTATGTACATAACAAAAAATGTCTTCCTTCCCACCATCGATCTGTCGGGCCGGGGTGCGGCGGAGACGGGCGTCATCACAGCCGCCAGAACGAGGAGGACGAGGATGCGGAGGTTGGTGACGGCGATTCGCGCCTCATCGTTCGAGCGCGCCGCCGACCGTCGTGCTGTGACGAGAAACATTCGGAGAAGGCACATCACTACACACAATTTCGGCCGAAAATTTGGGCCGAAAATCTTGAATGAAATTTTCCAAACTACAGCCAAGTACCGCCGAATTTTGTCCGCGTGAAAATCAATACCATTCTTAGCAGATATGTTTACGCACATTTTTTTTGGATGGAGGGGCTTGTTGTTTTATTTATTCGAGAATGTTGTTGTAGTCTAAAATGAAAATTTTTGTTTGCATATTTATTGAATTTGCACTTCCAAAATGTAAAATCTACCCCAGAATGTTGTGTGAATTTGTGTGTGTGATTGTGTACATATGTGTATGTCTGTGTGTGTCTGTAGGTGATTGCGTGTGTTTGTATGTCTGTGTGTGTCTGTATGTGATTGCGTGTGTTTGTGTGTATGTGTGTGTTTGTGTGATGTGTTGTTGTGGCAGTAGACATTTACGGTTTGAATAAATTCACGTAATTTAGGTAAATTTCTTAAAATCGCAAATTTTGACAAACAAATTCACACAACGTTTTGGGGTTCATTTTTAAAAAATCAATAAATTTTGACATAAATTTTCATTAGCGATTTATTAAAACAAAATGCCGTCAAATTTACATTTAAAATAAAAAATAATTAAAAGAAGTTTTTGACAATTTGACAGCAAAATACATTAAAATGTCTTTTAAATTTGCAAATTACGATTTACGAACATCGTAATTGCGTACAGTGCACGATAGACATTTTTGGCGATTGCTGCAAAAATTTTTCCATTTTCTGAAAAATTTACCGGAAATAGAGCATTTTTTGGGTAACAAGAATATTTGAATTTATTTTTTCAGGCTACAATTTTCTGATTTTCTCTTTCTGCCCTTGAAAACGTGCGGAGCCAGTGCGCCACCTACCCTTATATCCACTTAAAAAGATATTTTCTTCAAGTCTCTTTCTGTCTGTCTGTCTGTCTATTTCTCTGTCTCTATCTGTCTCTCCCTGTTTCTCTCTCTCTCTTTCTCTCTTTCTCTCTCAGTCAGCTTTCCACACATTCACCAGCACAAAATGATGATAATATAGTAAAGATAAAAAAACAATAAATATGACATATTTAAATTTTATTTCCGTAAAAATAAATACAACAAATATTGGATATTAAATAATTATACATAAATATTTATTTTAATTTGCATATACATATACATATGTGAGAGTATTGGATCAAAGAGGTTTTGTTTTTTGCTGCTACAAAAAACATGTCGCCAAACTTACTTATACACAGTTAAGACAAGGTTATCGTAATACGTGCACTATGTGTATGTATGAAAAGTCAGAGTTACTGTAAAATGTGTTTGCTTACCGTAATGTGTGTGTCTGTATATACCTTATGCAGCAATGGTTTCTGTACCGTTTTAACTTTGACTAGCCAAAAAGATATTGTATTGTTTTTGTCTACTATATATGTACAACAAAGGTTTCATAATATGTATACTTTGACTAGCCGAGGCTACTGTAATGCGAACTGCGTACGGTCAAACGCGTCGGCTAAACATCCGCCTGACAATTATGGTGCTTAAGGTGCGCTTACGCGCCGGTCTCTCCCACGGTTCTGTATTGTACGGCTGAGCGTCATGCGCGATCGGCTGAGGCGCGCGTGTCGGTTGATGATGTGGCGCGGCGGCTTGCTGATGATGATGTGGCGCGGCGGCTTGCTGATGATGATGTGGCGCGGTGGCGGGCTGATGATGATGTCGCGGGGCGGCGGGATCGGGCGCGTGAATGTACTCGTAGGACGACTGCTTCCGCGGTTTTCTCATCACCGCCGCCGGTGAAATTACAGGCTGCTGTGCGCCAGGCACGTAGTTATGGGACACGCGGGCGTTCCCTACAGGCGCGACTCTTTGCTTAGTGGCAATCGCGGACTGCGGAGGCAACGTGCCGCCTGGTGGTGGGGCAATCGCGTAACTATATGTTCTGTCCGCGGCGCGCATGCCACGCGTCCGAGGAGGCTTACCTATAGCATGCGTGGCGGTCGTGTGATGAGATGACGCGACGGCGCTCGCGTCTCTGAACCATTTATGCTGCAATGCTTGTTGAGGCGTGTAGCGATACTTTGAATCGAATGTCAGCATTCGCAGAATAAGTTTTTGCGCGTCACTGGGCATATTTGGTGGCATATATAACTAGAAAAGTAATTTTGGCAAAAATGTCAAACGGATATAATCTGTCTGTCTACCGGTGTATGTGTGTGTTTGTGTGTGCGGGTGTGCGTGTCGGTCTGTCCGTCTATTCATCCATGTCTGTCTCTTCTGTTCCTCTTCCTCTCCGTCTCTGTCTCTTCTCCCTCCTCTCTCTCTCTCTCTCTCTCTCTCTCTCTCTCNTGTCTCTTTGTTTGTATTTCTGTCTCTATCTCACATTCTCTTTCTCTATTAACAAAACGAATAACAAACATCAACAACAATAATACGGTTAAAAAAACCAAAAAGTCATACCGTTGGCAAGCCGTTACGTATATTTTCACAGATCGCACGATAGAATTTACGGCGATTTTCGTGCTCTATTTCGCACGTATTGTTGCACTTATGATCGAAAGGACCGTAGGGGTAGCAGGCGAAAAACGACCAAATCACCACCCCAATAGCGAAACTATCCGCCGGTACGCCACGGCTCTGGAACAGTAAAATGTATTTGAGCACCAATTGTTAACTGTGATTCAGGAACTGAACTTTTTTTACGAAACAAATAAGTTCTTGAATACAGAATCATCATTACACCACCAAACACTGCGTCTATAGTGGTAGCGTCTACATTATGTAAGTTAAATTTCTTAAGGGTTTTCTGGAGAATTCAAATTTAATACTTTATTTTTTTTATTGAGTTTATTGTTTTTGTGCATTTTTCGAAATTTTCACTGGGTTGGTCGGTATAGAAAGAGAATTTTTTAGGGTATCAAAAATTGTATAAACAAAAAAAGTACGTTGTCAGGAGAGAAGCGAAGATGAGGGGGAGATGTAGGTTAATGCGACTTGCCTGTGATAAAAGCACCTCGGGCGGCATGAAAAACGGAGTACCGCCGAAAAATTTAGTAGCACCGTTTTCAAGATAGGACGCCATCCCAAAGTCAATCAACTAAAATTACAAAAGTTATGAAAAACTCTCTCTCTTTTTCTGTGTTTTTATCTGTCTGTCTGTCTCTCTCTCTGTTTTTATCTGTCTGTCTGTCTCTCTCTCTTTCTTTCTCGTTCTCTATCTCTCCCTTTCTCTGTCGTCTATAGGTGCTGTCCCATCTCTCCCACTTTTCCCTACCACAAAGCCGTCGTTGGCGTCGAGAACGATGTTCTCGGTCTTGATATCCGCGTGAATGATATTTAATCTCGACAAATGATCAGCGATTTTGAGCAAACGTTTAGCGTTTTTGCGTATTTTCTCCGCGCTCATTTGATTACCGGCGAGAATATATTGTTCGCCGTTTGTGCCGCCCACGTACTTCGTCACGACCACTACTCGATTTTTCGAATCCTAAGCGATTACCATGAACGGTTTTGTTCGTTTGTCTATACATATGTCTTTCTGTCTGTCTTTTTGTCTGTCTGTCAGTCTGTTTGTCTGTCTGTCTGCCTTTCTCTCTCTTTTCCTCTCTTCATCTCTCTCTGTCTGTCTATCCCCCTCCCATCCCACACTCACTATGTACGTGCCGACCAGCTCCGCCACATGCTGTACGCGGTTGTTCCTGATTATTTCGAGAACGTTGCTTTCGTGTAGCGCCTCTGCCTCCCGGCCTTGTTCGAAAACCTTCACCGCCACAGGTTCACCGTTTTCGATGTTTATACGAAATCTCACTTTTGCCTGCCCGCCGTGCGCATCTTCCAGCTGCGCGCGCAAAAAGTATTAATAAAGTGTGTGAGTGCTTGGCTTAACGCGCCTTGGCTTAACGTGTGAGTGCTTACATGTACATATGTATATCTGATTGAGGGAGGTTGGAGGAAACAAATTTCACACCATTTACAATAAGTTCATTAAATAACGTTATTATGTATGCAGTGTGGTTGTGATGAATAGTACTGTGTTTATATAGTAGAGGTTAATGAGTAGTGGTAAATTGTATTAGGTGTACAGTAGAGATGCTACTACTGTACACACTACTGTACACATACTACTGTGCATATACTACTGTACATTTAATACTGTACATTTACTACTGCATATACTACTGTACACATACTATTATACATATACTACTGTACATATATTATTTTGCATGTACTATTGTGCAAAATATTACTGTGCTAACATTTTTGCTTATTTTCGACTTTTTTTTTTGCGAGCAAAAGGACAACTTGCTGACGACAAGCGATTTCTTTGCGTCAACACTTTGGCTGGTGAAAACATTTTTTCTTCCAAATTTGTAATTCGATTTGAAATTTTCACAATTGCACCTACCTCAGTTTTTACGATCGTTTTGCCGTCGGGTCCATGCCGCTCAACCGTCATTTTTTGGTGGAATTGATGGATGGGATAGCGCGGCAAATGCGCCTAAATGTGCGCGTCGAATAAGGCAAAAAACTTAGGCAATTCCGCAAAAATTTTTCTATGGCGCTTCTCTTCCATCCCTCATCCCCCACACGCAATAGGGCTCAACCAACTCGCAAAAAAATTTTTTATATAATAATTTTTTATGTATTTTCTTAGACTTTTTAAAGCTTTTTTAAACTTTTTGAAGACTTTTAAAAAAAATTTTTTGATTTTCTATTTTTGAGCAAAATATATATACGAAATTGAAAATTTATTTTCGTAGCAGCCCTGGTGTTTGTGTATTAACATTTATAATTGTCAAATTAGCAATGATCACTGCCAAAAGGTTTGATAATTTTGAAATTGTCAAAGGTTTGATAATTTTCACATTTTCCAAAGTTTGATAGCTTTCAAATTGTCAAAGGGTATAATAATTGGCAAATTGTCAAAAATTTGACAATTGTCAAACTGTCAAAGAGTATGATCATTGTCAAATTGGCAAAAGTTTGACAGCTCGACCCATTCGGCCGCACTGCTCGCTGAATGCTTAATTAATCAAAATTTGTGCCCACTGTTGAGAGTGTTGCGTGTGTTGAGAGTGCTGGTTGGTAGTAGGAGGAGGCGAACGCGAAAAGAGTATGATAATTGGAGGCCAACGCGATTCCCACCACCGAAATGAGCAGTAAATTGGCGGCGGCGGCAGCGGCGGCGCGCGCCGCGAAGCTCGCCGCCGAGCGCGCCAGCGGCACTGGCGGCCATGGAAAGAGAGGAGGAAACATTTTACCTAAATTTCGACGAAATATTTAAGCTGAAAATCGAAAATAAAATCGAAATTAATGCGGCGATATTCTTCCTAATCGAAATCACGAGACGACTGAATTGTTTACGCAAATTTTGAGTCATTTTTATTTATTTTAATTATTCGAGAATTCTTTTTTGTAGTCTGAGATAAAGAGGTTTGCCGTGATTTATTGATTTTGCGATTTTTCTTTTCATAATGTACACACATTATAAAAAAAAGAGAATGGCAGTGAGAGAGTAGGCAGAGAAATATAGAAATAGTAGATAAAGAGTGAAAAAAATAAAGACAAAGAAAAAAGGGTGGACGTAAAGAGAAAGTGAAGAAGAGTGAAAGAGAGAGAACGAGAGTGAGAGAGAGAGAAAGACAGTGCGAAAGCGTCAGAGAGAGAGACAGACAGAAAGACAGAGAGGAAGATACATAGAGAGCGACATAGAGAAAAACAGAGAAGAACAGAGAGAACGAGAGAGAACGAGAGAGAGATGAGAGAGGAGAGAGAGAGAAAGGAAAGCGAGGGGAGAGAGAGAGGAAAAAGAACGAGAGAGAGAGAGACTTTTTTGTTACGTAATTACGCAGTTCTGGTTTCGATTTTTAGGAAGAAAATAGTATTAAAATTTATATAATAATTCGTAATTCGTAATTACGCACATCCTTGATTCTGTTTTTTTTGCTTTTTTAATAATTTTTAATATGTGTATATATATATTAATAAAATGTTCAAACAAAACAAGTCATGTCTAAACAAGTCATGTGGGAAGTAAATTTCTCGAAACATTCATGGCTTAACTTTTAAAAAACTTAAAAAAAGGAATTCCTTCTCCGACTAGCTGGCAATAGCGAAGGAAAAATCAAAAGGAAAAATTAGTTTGTGCTCCCCTCCCCCGTTGGACGGAATTTTTTTTTGCTTTTCTGAATAAGGAACAAGTTCGTTAAAATTTTTTAAAATTTATTTAAAATCTGTTTTCTCTTTCGATTTTCGAAATTCGTGCCGAAAATCGAAAGTAATTTTTAGTAAATTTCAAAGTACTATAACTTTGTTGAAAATGAACAAAATAAGTTCATTAAAAAATTAAAATATAGCCTACGTTAACGCCAAAAAACAGTTCAAAGAAAAACTCAAAAAAGTTCATTTTGAAAAAAGTTATGGTACTTTGAAATCTCTTTCGATTTTCGATAAATTCCGAAAATCGAAAATTGTTACACCCCTGATACATACGTTGCATTGCATAATGTAGTGTGAAACGCACGTGCCGTACACTAGGCTGAGCCCTAGGCCAGTAGGCAAGCCTCGTGGCCTGAGCCTTCGGTGAGTCGGAGTAAACCTTAGGTTAATTTTACCTCGACGACCCCTGTGATTTTCGTCACTGCATGTCGTCCATGCATGAAAATATTTTTTACAATTATCACCAGCAAAAAAGGGTGAAATTCGGTGAGTTCAGTGCATTATTTACTAAAAATTATAGGAAGAAACTTTTCATTTATTTATAAAATTGAAAATTTTTAAAAAATTATTTCGTCCGAAAATGACGGTGGTGTGCCACGCCACACAACTACACACCTAGTAGAGAACAAAAAAATATAACAAAAAGAATTACTGCATAACTTTAAATTGTGAATAACTTTTTTTCATTCTGTTTTCTTTAATTTACTTAAAATTTTTGATGGAAAATCAAAAAAATTAGCAAATTTTTTAAGAAAAAACTTTTTTCGATTTTCGAAATTTCAAAGTTATTTTCGTCACACGTCTGGTACATTACTTATGCCCAACTAAAAAAGTAATTTCCCAGCCTGTGCCCACTAACTAGAAGTAATTACCCAGCCTGTGCCCACCTCCACTAACTAGGAAGTAGGACCGCAGCCTTCCCTCTTTTTCTGACTGCCGAAGTCAGCCAAAGCCTAATGCTGCCGCCAAGAGACTCTTGCTGTGAGTTGGGTGGGCGCGGTGGTCGCTTTCATTTCTTCTCCCCTTTGACTTTCTGCTCTATCCTCTCTGCCATCTCTTGGCTTGGCTTAGGCTTTTTATGCTCTCGGCTTAGCCCATTGCTCAGCTGGCTCAGCTCCGAGTGCTCGTGGGCGATCTCGTCGTTAGCCATATACCAGGGGTGGCAGGAAAATAAAACTTCATTTACATGGAAAATGGAAAGAACTTATATTTTCCGCGTTTGGAAAACGGAAAATTTTAAGCCAAAAAACGGAAAATACAGATTTTTTTCAAATACAGAAAATACAGATTTTTATACCAAAATTTACAAAGTTTTTTTTTCAAATTTTGGGATGGGGATGTGAATGTGAATGTGGATGTGGATAGGGATGTGGATGTTTTAAATAAAATTTAAAATACAGATTTTTTTCAAATACATTTTTTTCCAAATACAGAAAATACAGATTTTTTATATCAAAATTTACAAAAAAACATTTTTTTTAGATTTTTAAGATCAACCATCATGCTCCATTTATGCGAACTTTTCCGGAAAATGGTCCATTTTCGTAAAATGAAAAATAGAAAATGAAAAAATGGAAAATGCCGTTCATTACAAAAATTGGCCGTATAACATTTTTTGTTTTTTTAAGAAAATGTTATGTACAAAGCAAATAGACGAGGGGGGGGGGTGGGGGAATTACCGCCCAGGAATAAATTATAAATTATAATGGAAAGAAAGAAATAAAAGATTAAAATAAATAATAGAAAGTTTCAATTATAATTAATTAAATTTTGTTTCAACGCCAAGCGGTTCTCGTTGCTTATTCTTAAACAAGCTCTTTATGCCGGCGGCAATTCGTCGGCTGAGTGGGCGAGCGCCTCCGCGCGCCGTGTTGCTGCCGGTGGGCGGTGGGCCGAGCTCCCGTTTCGCGCGCGAAGCAGCATTGGCGTTACCGTGTCCGCGATATGCGGCGGCGGTTTGGCCGCCGTCGGTCGTAGACGTCGACGGCTGTAAGTCCGTCGATTTCCGGACCTTTCTGTGTCTTATTGCGTGGTCTTCACGTGGCTTTGGTTCGTGGTAATACGCCTGGTCATGTGGCGCGCCGGCGAAATCACGTGGAGGCGCCCCTCTTAGCTGAGAGGCGCCCGCACGTGGATATGGCGCGCCGTAGGTTTCACGACGCATCGGCGGAGGCGCGCCTCTTAGCTGAGAGGCGCCCACACGTGGATGTGGCATGCCGCGCGGTTGAATATAATTTTCTTGTTGATATGACGCACCGGCGCTCTGCTGTTGCGTCATAGGTGGTGCGCCTCTCTGCAGCGAGGGAGGAGCTGGTCGATATGACTGGTGAACGGTGCGAGAGGTACTCGCGGGTCTATGTGACTGGCCGGCGCTCACATCAGGCGTCGCTTGAGTTCTCTGCAGAGAAATGTTGCGCTCGCGTGCTCTCCGTATTAACGACGACGCCGGCATCGAGGGCTGCCACTGCGATGTAGAAGACGTGCCCTTTAGCTGCGACGCCGGAGGAAGCACGCCTCCTGTATGATTGAAGTTCCCGCGTGGAATTGAAGCGCCTGCGCTCAGCGGTTGTGCCAGAAGAGGCGCGCCACTTGGATAATTAAAGTTCCCGCGTGGAGCTGTAGCGCCGGCGCTCAACGGTTGCACTAGAGGAGGCGCACCCTTTATATAATTGAAGTTCCCGCGTGGAGCTGAAGCGCCGGCGGTCAGCGGTGGCGCTAGAGGTGGCGCGCCCCTTGGCTGAGTGACAGTGGTCTGCTCGGATGAGCCGTCGGTGGTGTTACGACGCGTCGGATGACGCTCGCCTCGTTGCTGCGGGGCGCGGTTCTGCTCGGGTGACACGTCGATGGTCACACGACGCGTTGGCGGACGCACGCCGCTGGGCTGTGACGAGGCGCCGGCAGTAGTCGGCGCGGTCTGCGCCGCGAGCCAAGGATCACGCAGCGCCGCTTTGGCCGTATAACGGTTCTCGGGCTCGAATGCCAGCATTTTTCGCAAGCAGCTGCGCGCGCCCATCGGCACTCTGCTCGACAATTCTTGCTGGAAAATTATTTTTAATAAATTTGCAAACGTAAATAATCCAAAAATATGGTTTTCAAAAGTGATCGGAAAAATTTCATGAAAAAAGTTTATTTAAAAAAGTTTTTTTATTGCATGAGAGTGATATAAACGGAAAAAATAAGAAATAATTGAAAAAAAATGTCGCAAAGTTCATGTTGCCAAGAACTGTTTTGGTTCATATAAAAAAGTTTTATGTGTGTGTGTGTGTGTTGTGTGTGTGTTGTGCGTGTGTTGTGTGTACATTTTTTCCAAATACAGAAAATACAGATTTTTTTTACCAAAATTTACAAAGTTTTTTTTAATTTTGAAGACCAAACACCATGCTTCTCCATTTATTTCGTATAATGGAAAATGGAAACGGAAAAATTTGCCACCCCTGGTGTGCATGTATGTGTGCGACTTTGTATGTGTGTATGTATATGACTTGTGTGTTTGTCTTCTTCGAGGACAACGAGAAAAAACCTTTTCGCTCCATTCGTACATGACTTCCTCGACTTGTTCGCAGTATTTTAGCGGGTCGCACACGCCGAAGCAATAGTTCTTGCAGATGTTGCAATTTGGGGCAAAAGGTCCGTAGGGAAGGACCAAGAAAATCGCGTACAGTATCACCGCCACCGAGTAGACCTCCGCCTCGAATGGGTGGCTCTCGTCGCGCAGCACCTCCGGCGCCAAGAACATCGGTGTGCCGTTGAACTCGGGCGACGTTTCCAACATATTGTATGCCATGCCGAAGTCAATTAGCTAAATGCCGAAAAGATAAAAGGTGCCAAAATCCCTCTATGTCTCTGTGACTCACTTTCTCTCTTTCTCTC
>SAUE01000100.1:153606-164418 GCA_009724625.1 Deladenus siricidicola | reverse complement strand
ATATATATATATATATATATATATATATATATATATATATATGTATAATAACTAGGTCAATTATTTCATCTAATTTTGTATAATTCCCAGTCTTGAAAAAATCCCGATTTTTAAACCTGGAAATGTCAAGTTTCGATAAGTCCAATTAAAGAACTTATTAATTAAGCTCCACTTAGGTTTTGAAAAAAATGAACCTTTAATAGAGGCCGGCCGATTTTTGGGCTTCGAAATTCGATTCAGAACATTATTCGTAATGACCCCAAATACCCAAATGACCCAAACGTTGCAGCCTACAATCCCTCTGCATTATATTACAGGAAAAATTGTTAATTTTGCAAGTAATTTAAAAAATTAATTAATTTCCGACCACCATTTTTTTATGATTGATGAAAGACATTTGATTTCTTTATATTTAGAATCGTGAATAACGAGAAAAAACACGTGTGAATTCGTCAATTTTATTTAGCAAGGAAAAACAAAAACATCGCCATAAAATAAATTATAAGTCAAACCGTATTTCTTAAATGAAACAATAGTAGTATACTCATATAACAAAAAAAGTGGGGAGTTTTTGATGAAAACATTTCCACTTGAGAACATCAACAAGATCTATATGCGAATATCAATAACAATTTTTTCGTCCAACATAAAAGGCATTCATAACCTCGGTTCCAGTGCTGTAATTTTTTGAATCCACAAGGCTCAAAAAATGTATCCAATTTCAGCAAAAGTAATGTGAATTCAAAGTAGATCCAATTTGAGTACATTTATAAAAAATGGATTCAATTCGATACAAATTGCATCCAACATGAATTTGTAAATCCGAAAAATAGGAGGATCATTTTCTCACCGGACACAACTCATCCAAAATTCAATTCAAAAATGTATTTTTCCGTAATTCAAGTCGTTTTCTTGTTATTATTTTTATTGATAATTTTTTGGCCTAATAAGTTCCGCCTTTCACAACAAAAGTCGTTTAATTGGCGGAGTTCGCGTAGGCGCTGAGGACGGTCTTCGCATTCGCGCTCAAACACTCCGCACTTTGAGGATTCGCGTTAAACGCACGCACCAACACGGCCTCCGCCAAATGTTCTAAAAAATGAGATTACAACGTGTAATGGTCGAACTTGTTAAAAAATATTACTAGCTACTTCTGGACGCGATGTACAACATAATCCATAACCCTTTTAAAGTCGAATTTTTTTTGTTAAATGTTTGTTTAAAAAATTTTTTTTTGTTAAATGTATCTCGAGAAAACAACAAAAAATGTTCAATCATACAAATAACAGGAACCGTCCAATAATTTTTAGAATATATATACTCACAAATCAAAAGCATTTAACAGCAAAAGTTTGTATATGAATTTATAGATATGTACGTGAACGTGTGTGAAAAAAGTTCATCGAACATTCACCTTTTCCATTTCTTTATCACAAATTAAAATTTCACGTACATATAAACGAATTGGAAAAGTGATTTTTTTGCACATCATGTTTCATGTTTACCACAGTTACGTCATTAGAGATTGAAAATATATACTCACACAAATACTAGATAGCACAAGGTGTGATGTTAACAACTAGACATATAAACTCAATTTTTCGGCTATTGAAAAATGCATGAAGACTGCAATTTCCAAATACTTTCTTCGTTTAAAAATTAATTTTTTTATTACCCCAAAAAATAAACCAAATCTGAGGCAGGAGAACACCCTAAATACCAAGAAATACCCTAAAAATTTCAAAAAAATACTTACTTCTTACGTCCCGAACATCTTTGCCGACCAAGTCGACGTGTTGTGCGTAGGAAAGCTTGCAGTATGGATCGGAGTACTCCAGCTCGTTCGTCTCAACGTACTGCTCCTCGATGCCATCACCGGAGTCAGTTACCACTTTTCGGTGCTCAAACGCCTCAAGAATCGCAATAGCCTCGTCAACCAACTGCGGGTACAAAAGCCTAAGAAAAAGTTAGCAATTTTCACAACACATATAAAAACAATAATTATCCAATAATTAATTTTAAAACAAAAAAATTTCTAGTAAACAGAAGAAATCCTCTAGAAAAAAATCAAAAATTGTGTAGCATACCCCAAATGATTAACGGTTTCCGAAATTAGTGCCGCGGCACCGATGGAAACAATCCTCTTTTCCTCGTATGAAGTTGAGTGTGGCATTGCCTTCAGCTCCACGAGAATAATTTTCTCCATTACCATCAAAAAAATACCGGATTGAATGGACTCTAAGGCCTGAAAAACTAATACATTCCATATTAAAAATAATTCAAAAATCGATAGAAAATTTTAATTCTAAATTTAATAAGTATGTATAAATCAATCTTCCACACAACAGTAAGTACCTGTGCCAAATTTAAACCGCCTTTCACAATCGCAAATCGGAAAAAGAACAAAACGAAAAGTTTTGCAAATTTTGTGGTTTTGTTTGTCTGCATGCGATTGAGCAATGGTAAAATTAAATCGCGAGTCGTTAGCTGCGGATATTCTGGCGTCTAAAAATTCAGATAGTGATTTAATAAACTTCTTAAAAATTAAAAATGTAGTCTTCAAACTATTTCATGACATTATAGAAGCCTGATCGACTCACTTCGTAACTAGGCAAAAGCGATAAAAAAAGAGGACCAAAGTAAAAACAATTTTGAAGGAAAAAACGAATGAATTTCACCTATAAAGCTTTAAAAAACTTTCGTTTCTCAACAAATATGCGCCGTATTCCAAAAAATCCTAGATTCGAAACCAGCATCTCAATTACCCACAATAGACTATTTTAAAATCAGAAAGCGAGAAAGCAGTGAAGAAATGCAAAAAAACTTCAATTACATAAACTTGGTTTTGAAACTGAAAACTGCCTTCGTTTTTTATGACTTTTTTGTATGACATGAACTTTTTCCACGAGCATTCTACCACCATTTAAAAATTGTAGTAAAACGCCAAATTCAAAAACTTACATTAATGTAAGGCAACAACGCGGCAGCCAGTCGCATACCGTGTTGATCCTGGGATTTGAGACCGACAAGCTTTTGGAATATGCCCATCACCTGCGTCAAATACTGTGGTCCCAAAACGACATTCGGGAAACACGTAATAAACGACTCCAAGACGAGAATAAGCGCCGGCACGTTGGAGGTACGCGACCAGAAATCTCCTTTAAGCAAAAATGGAAAGAAGTTAAGATATTGGTCCTGAGCGACGTTACGCCCCTGTTCTCGTTCTGTCTTGCTTTGATCCAAAAGTAATGCTAAATACATCGATAATTAACGTAAAAATGTCCAATAATACAAAGCAACAATGCAATAAAACCAAAACAAAACACAAATAAATACCAGTAATTTGTAGCGCATACGGTACAAAATCGACAAAATCTTTTGGAATAATCAACTCGATAATTCGCAGCACATGCTGATCCAAACCACCCTCAACTTTGGTGTAAGCCTACAAATTTAGTAAAATTCAAAGCAAATCATTACAATTTTACAAAAATAATCAAAAAATATACCTTCCGCACAAGAACACAAAGCGATTCAAATATGAAATGGACAACTTGTGCATTGATTGGATTTTGAATCGCTTGACTGACCATTTGTCCCAAATTAGAAACATATACGTGAGCAGATTGGCATGTTGTTTCCTAAAATACGCATTACGTATAAAAATTGCAAGCAAAAAAACTTAAAAAAAAAGAATAATGTCATTATTATATAAATACTCATAAAAATTTACATCCATAGCTGTGAAGCAGCGCATCAGTGCCTTCATTATATATGGAGTTACGTACGCATTTTGGTGATTGAGGCAATTAAACAAGGAATCAATGATATGCTTTACGGCCACGTTTGATCCATTGAACAGTACCTAACAAACAATAATTTGGCAAAATAAAGTACGATAACAGAAAATCTCAAAATATAACAAACCTGTCCGTCTGCTTTTTTGACGAGCAGTAGACGCTCAATCGTATATGCTACGTAGTGATGAAGAAGCACGTGACTTGATTGCAAAAGCCGAACGATAGAGTTCTCCGCCTGACCATTGATTCCGCACAAACATTCCATGAGAAACTCGGGCTTCAGTTGATTGCGGAAAAGAACCAAATACTTTAAAGCATCGCTTTTCAAGACCGGTAAAGCGTTTATATCGCCATCCAATAGATCCAATCGAACGTGTTGTTCGTAGAAATCCGAAACGTCAATCTAAAAAATTTTCATTAATGAAAAGTATACATAACAAATAATGTACAATATAAAAAATATCTAGCAAAATAGACAAACCAATTGACTGGTGTTGGTAGAGCCGTAACGTTCAGTGGTAGACTTTGAAGCAATCGCGCTCACCAAATAGTACACTACGTCTTTTTTCACAAAGTGTACATTTGGGTTGGTTTGATACTCGGCTAGAAAATTGCCGATCGTACCAGACAAAAGACTGAATACAGCCGATTCAAAGAACTTGCAAAGCGCTTTAACAAAATCCGACGCACCACGTCGACGAGTTTCCAAGTCTGAGCCTGAAAAATATACATAAAAATAAATAAAACACGTAGATTTACAGATATGTTAAAAATACCTTCAATGTCGCGTTTCAAAAACTCAAACGGCTCGTACTGATACATTTCAATGTCTTCTGATCGAAGAGATAAATTCTTGATAATAATATTATCGCAAATTAACTGCAAAACGCTTTCTCCTTCAAAATATTTTGAGTATTGTTGTCGCTGGCAGATTGCCGAAAGAAATCCAAGTGCCGAATTCACCAAAGCGTCAAATCTTAAATTGATAAGATGCGTTTTCAAATTTTAATTTTGTAAATTACTGACACCAAAATAATGAAAATGTTATTTTAAAATATAAAAGAAACCAAAAGTAATTTTTTATAAAACTATAACAATCAAAACTTTTTCTTCACTGCGTTTACTTTTTTAAAGCATATCCCGAAATGTTTAAAAAAAAATCCTAGTCCTCTATAGAATATATCCTAATAATAAAAATTTTTTAAAGACCTCGTTCGATTGTCAATCTCCACAAGAAGATGCCAAGTAGAACTGATGAATTTTTCAACCCACGTCTCAAAACAATCTTCGTATCTTTGCGAATACAAAGTAACAATTTGACAAATTGAGCACTTCATCTTATCGAACATATTTGGCTCCGTATCCAAACTCCTTTCTTCAATGCTGCTCAGTTTTGCTTTAAGCAACAGCAAAAAGCCTGACATCCATGGTGTTAAATTGTCCTAAAACAAAACACACGGGTTAAATTCATATTTATAAATTCAAACTGAAAGAAAAAAAACATGACTACAGCGACACGTACACACAAAATGTAAATTTGCGCAGAAAAAGTTAGCAAAACCAAGATGTGTTTAGAAATTCCAAAACCTATTTTCATAATAAATCTCAAGCAAAAATAAATAAACAGATAAGACGAACAAACAAACAAAATAAAAAATTAACCTCAAAAAATTCAGGAAGATCCTGACTGATGAGAGAGTGATAGCACTTGACGAGGAGATAGACAAGCTCGAGCCACGATTGTCTTTCCGCGACCGGCATTGTATCGGCGACACCTTCCGCTGGCAAGCGTTGAAGAAGAGCCGAAAAAAGCTGAGTCATTGGGGCCGCAATCTAAAATTCTTAGCATGATCACACCTGCCAACAGTATAAACTAAAATTTTCAATAACTAAGAATACGAACAAAATGCAAAATTCTAAAATGACAAAAAATAACATACCGCGCCAACCACGATAAGAATCTCCGAGTATAACTTGTTCGACTTCATCTCGTGACGGTAGCGCTTAATCAACTCGTCCAGTGTGGAAAACGCCGCAACCGGACGTTCGTAGTCCTCGGAACTGGTGATACAATCGCGGATCACCTCGATCAAGTGCGGCCACGCGTTCGGAAAATCGCGTTTTCCGATAAAGCAAGCAGCTTGCGATAGTTGACGTCGATAACTAGCCGGTACTTGAAACAAAAGACGAAGTACCAATTCTCGAATTCGAGCACGTTCCTCTTCGTCAAGTGGTGCCTCGCTGTCGTCAGGCTAAAATACAAGAAAATAGAAAATGATCACGATTTCTACATTGAAATATTATACCCAATTTAGTCGAACAAAATTCTTAAAGGATAACGCGGCAGCCATTCGAATTTCGGGCGAAACGTTCTCACTTCCCAAAACTTGAAGCAAAATCTCAGCAAGTCCTAAATTTATATTGTAAATGTTATGTTATTTAAAAAAAGAGTAGTGCCCTAATTGAATTTACAAATAATACAAAAATTGAGCTTTTAATTTTTTAGCAAAAATTTAAATAATTTCAATGTGATTTCTTAACAGATGTTTTCTCCACGTAAATTAAAGTTTAACAAGAAGAAATTTGAAAAAAATCAAATAATAATACAAAAAAATTAGCAACAAAAATTGTAAAAAACCAAATAAAAAATAAACATGAAAATAGCAGAGAACCAACCTGCATTTTTCGCCAATTGAACAAGGTCTTCCTCGGCAATTCGTCGCGTCGTGTTATCCGATGACAAAGTCGCGCTCAAAAGTTGAGCAATTCGCTCCAATGCGTCGTTTGACATTATTATTTTGAACTTCAGAAAAATAAATATTAATAAATGATAAATTTTCTTCAAATGATCAAATATGATTTCCTGATTCATAAAATCAATCAACGACAAAAATAAAAAAATATTAATAATTTATTTATTTACAAAGTGGAAACAAAAATCACAACAAAAAAATGTCTTAAAATACTATTCCCGCCAAAGTATCCAAGACACATTCCACTTCTGCACAGCCCACACACTCATCGTTCACGTAGAAAACACACATCTAAAAATACAATAATTATTAAATGAAAACCTTTTGTCCAACAAAAACAAAACAAAATTTACCTGACCCGGTGCGGCCGCACGAATTGGCACCTTCGGCTCAACTACAAATTCATCGAGTCCATTCTCCCGCGGGTACATCCGACAAAGAACGACGGGATGCGTTCGTTGAATTCGACATTCCAGCAAATTTCTTTTATCGATCGAGTAATCGCCACGAATCCAATATGGTCGCGAAACGACAAATTTTGTCGCAAATAGCACCGGGTTGTGCGAAGCGCGGCACTGAAACAGAAATAAAATTATTTTTAAGCAAATATTTATTTAAAAATTCAAGGCAATCAACCATCACTTTCTTACAAAACAATAAAAAATACCACATAAACAGTCTGTGTTTTGGGATCCAAACCGGAGACAAAAATTCCTTCAGAACTAATGTATTCGTTAGAACAAATGCCAACACGTTTACCCAAGGTGAAATTGTGAATGCCAGTATGCTTAACGTCTCCTATCACATTACCACTCTCCGAATCCACAAATCGGCATCCTTCCACTGGCGGAATATACTGAAATTTTAGAAATTTATTTAAATAAAATAATAAAAAAATATTTTACCTTTAGCAAAAAATCCTCGAAATTTCTCTTCTTTCCAACGAAACAAATTCCCATGCTCTAAAAAGTAAATAGAAATAATTTTTTATTATAATCTTTGAGTCAAACTTACTTCTTTTTTGTTGCAAACATTCATTAGTCCCGCCTCTTTCGCTATGGTCCTCACCTCAGATTTGAGTAAATTGCCGACGGGAAAAATGGAGCGCCGCAGCTGAGCTTTAGTCAACTTTGCCAAGAAGTAGGTTTGGTCCTTGAGCGGATCCATTGCTTTCAATAATACTCCTAAAACACCAATAAATTATTATTAGGGTGTCCCGAAAGTAATAAATGACGATGCGAAAAATCACAAATAACCTTCTGGCTGAAGATAGTCGCTGCGAGAATTTCTAACAAAATGCCCAGTTGCCACACTGTCCACAGACAAATTTTCGAAAGCATATTTGTGTAGCAAGTCGAACTTAATGTGCCTATTGCATCCGATATCCGGTACTATCGTACGACCGCGCCGATAATTTTCCAAAAGGTCCCTAATTTTGAATATTTTTAATGCTGACAAGTAAATAATTTTAAAAAAATTAAAAATATTTGGCCAAAAACCTACAAAAATATCAAATTCCAATAATCTTTCACGAAGTTCGCGACGTGGAATTCGATACCAATTTGTTCGCACACAGAACGCGCATCTGCCAAATCCTTTGTGTTCGGACAATCCGAATCCACCTCATCCTGCTCATCCCAATTTACCTAAACCTAGCGATTAAAAGATATTCAAAACAGTTCCTAAAAAATAGTTCTACCATATGTACGCCGACCACCTCAAGACCACTGCGCTTCAGCAAAAGTGCGCTAACAGCGCTGTCTATGCCACCCGAAATCGCACATGCCACACGTCTGACCGCCATAACTTTTCGACTTTTTCTCCCAATTCAATTAAAAATCGTATGCTTTATTCTAGTACAATTTTGAATGCTTTCACAAACCTCAAACCACTTCCAAAAAGTTCGAGAAAATTTTATAACAAAAAAGCCAACAACGAAATTAAAAACACAAGCACCTATATTTTAAAGCATTTTTTACATATTATTTCTTTTTATCGCCATCCGCCAATTCCTTATTTGCTGTTTCGCGTCGAATTTCGTCATCGAGCTAAACGTTTTTAGTCATAATAAATAAGTAATCGAACTAAATTTTGTTCAACTTTTTGTTATTAAAAATAGTATAATACATGATTTCGTATAATTCAACAAACCTGATGAAGTTCTGTTAAACGCTTTTCTAGGCGCAGAAACTCTTCACTTTGTCGCGCTCGTACGGCCTCAACAAATTTCTGTTGTTCTTCTTCTTCCAGCTTGAAATTTTGCATAATTTTCAATTTAGTAATCGGAAGAAAATTTTTTAAACACTTACAAATTCGAAACGTTCTTCCTCCACCGAATTTTTCCGCAATTTCTTATGCACGAGCATCTCTTTGAGAAGATGCACCGGGTTTCCAAAAACCTCCATAATATCCGGTTTACCTTGCATTACATGCTTTACGTCTTGAAGATACCTGCCCAAGACCACCTAAATTTGTCAATTTCATTTTTTCTAAATAAAAATTCCGCAAAAATTTTCTATATCAAGAAAAAATTGAATATCATCTCCTCTATAAGCCACTTTAAAAAATATTATTCGAAGAAAAAGAAATACGTAGAAAATAAAAAATAATGATTCAACCTTCTGTTTATTGCGTCGAACAAAAGGACGAAAATAACGCCACATGTTCTCCAACTTCTCCGAATCAACGCGCTTCACAGCCGGATGATTGTTTAGTAGGTTAGCGGAAGAGCTGGCCAAATCTGCATCCCCCTTTCCGTCAGTGTTCGACTCCGCATCGACCCGTGCCCTGAGAATCTAGAAGTAAGCATGACTATGTGTGCCTTCACCTCAAATAAAGTTATGCAAAAAACCTCTAAAGCTTCACGAAAAGATAAATGATTTTTGGTAAGCTTCTCCACTGGCAATTCGTAAAATCCATATTCAAACTTGGGAAAGTCCTTCTCCGCCGGATCCACATGCCGTAACGGTTCTCTAAAAAGTTTCCAGAGTAAGCATCCAAAGTAGACAAACATTCTCAATGAGAACTTGCATAATTAGTCAATAAAAACTTGCATAATTAGTCAATTAAATTTCGAAAAGTTTTAAATAAATAAATAAATAAATAAAGTTTATTATTCCGAACGATTCGTAATTTTTCTTTCAAAAAGCGAGTTTGTGATTTTTAGTTTAAATTTTATTGGTAATATTTATCGATTTGGATAGTGAAAATCTTGTTATTTTTGCAAAATTGTCATTCATGGCGCGCAAAATTATAAAACAAAAAATAGGAACATAAATATCTGAGTAAAATCTGTTTCACATATTGAGCCATTGTGTACCGTAGAAGATTTAAAAATTTACCTTTCTGCCGGTAAAGTTGTCCTATGCGGATCGGTGGATTGAATAGTAATTTGGTTCACTTGATCAATCAACTTGTTATGTTTTCGATTAACTTCCTGTAATGAATAACAATTTTACCGAAAATGCTAATAATTAAAAAAAGTACTAACCTCTTTAATTTTTTGATCCTGAATAGCCTCTTTGAAGACTCGTTGATCCGTCGGATGCTTCGGAGCAATTACTTTATCACCACCAGAAATTTTGTCGTATTGCTTGATGGCACGTTGTTGAAATGAGGGATTATCCGCCCCACGCCAGAAGGCTCCGAAAACCTTTTTCATAAACTTAAAAATCACCATATAGAAAGGGAAAACAAAAATATATATTGCTTCACATGGAACGTTTTGTCATGCGCATGTTTGGGTGCGGTAGGCTAACTGTGCGTGCACGTCGCGTCCCACTTCAAAAAATTAGTTTTGCATCTCGATTTTTTCAAATTTTAGTTAATTTTTAATTTTTATTGAAAATTCACGGCGCCCCAAATTAAAATTTTTGTTCACTTTAGTCATTTTGTATTTTCCACGATTTTCGAAACTTCATTCAAAATTGCGGTATTTTGGCGTGGCGCTTTGTACAGATTTAATATAATTTTTTGCGAAAATTTCCAAAATCTCGAAAAATTCTCTTTTTTTGCATTCAGCGCCGCGTATTTGCCGCTAAAATATTACCAAGGAAAAAGCATCACGACCGAAACGTTCCAAATACATCTCTCTTCAAAATAAAATCAATTTTATATTAATCCTACGTGCCGAAACGGAACTGTTGTAATTGTTAGGATGGCCAAAAAATTTTTTTTCTCGAAATTACACTCGAAATTATATATTATAAGAATAGTATAACGAAATTATAAGAATAGTATAGAAGATGCAGAATGTTCTC
>SAUE01000100.1:106960-123643 GCA_009724625.1 Deladenus siricidicola | reverse complement strand
TAACTATTATGTTCGTTACTGTTGTTTTTTCTCGCGTTCGTTTGTACGACGTAATAAATTATTATTATTATTATAATGGTATTTTTTAGGCTTTCTGGCAATTTAAATGTTTTTTACTGATTTTGTTTTTTTTGTGAAGTTTTCGACATTTTCACTGGGGTGGAGGGGTATATGTAGCGACCCCCTATAAAGGGGGGGGGGGTCGCTATACCCCACCTCCAATTGCACTTGTTAAGAATTATGTTATAGATGATGCTGTTCAAAAATAGATGATGCTGTGTGAAGAACAACAAAATCAGTAAAAAACATTAAATTCGAATTCTGCGTGCCGGAAAATCTAAAAAAATCAATAAAAAAATTTTTGTTGTCCGATATCATAAAAGAACCCAGATTTAAGCGTCCCTCTCTCCCGATCGATAACCGAAATAAGGTTTTTAAATTTTGAAAGGTTTATATTTTTGGCAATAAAAATTACTCGATTTTTGAGCACTAAAAAATTTTTTTTTAGAGATGTGGCTGTGATGCGCAATAGCAGTGAGCGCTAATTGGAAATTAAAAAATTGTATAAAAAATGACTTTTTGGAGGAGGGAGCTTTTTTTTTTGCGGCCTAATTTTTTTCGAGCCGCTAAAAATAAAATTTTATTTTTTGGAAAAAGTGAAAAATTTTACTTAATTTTTTTATTTGAGGGGGGGGGGCATGGCCTCACCTGCCTCGCCCTGGCTACACCCTTGTTTATTGAGAACATTTGAAGAATACTTTTGAACTTAAAAAATATTGATAAAAATAAAATTTATGCTTTTGGTGCACAACAATGTTTTTTTCTGTGAAGTAACTATTTTATTGAAAAATGGAAGTAAAGAATTTAAAAATATTAAGCTAAAAAAGTCGAAAACAAATTTTACTTTTTGTCATTTTTTTAATTCAATTTTTATGTGAATTTGGGCGTATTATTGTTTAATTTTTTTCAAGACTGGTTGGTGACTATCACATTCAAAATGGCCCAAATTGTAATAAATAACACGCGGATATTATATTGCAATGTATCTTTTTTCAGCTCATCCGTGTTCTTAAAACCGCAGAAGAAAGTGGACCCGGAAGTGGCTGCGATACGTGAGGCTAGAAAGAGGAGGAAACTTGAACGAGAAATTCGGCAAATCAAGAAGCATAGCAATAAGCCAAAGCCCGTCGAAGAGATGACTATCGATATTATATCTGCCAAAAATATTGAGTAGGTTTTCTAGTACTTCTACTACCCCTCCATCAAACCATAAAATTTTTTCATGAATTTTTTTCCGATTTTTGTCCTGAAAATGTTGCCCGAGGTAATTTGGTGCGCTGGTTCCGAATCTGATGAGATTTTTGACGTGCGACGCGTCGCTGCCAAAAATATTGAGTGGTTTTTTTGTTGAATTTTTCTAATATATTTGTTTTTTAAGCCATTTTTATTTTGTGTATTTTTTTCAAAATGCCAGTTCAACTTGAATTTTTAATTTTAAACTCGTTGTTTATTAACTATATCTTTTTCTAATCTCCTTTAAATTAACTAAAAATATAAAATTTATCAGAAATAATTAAATTGGAAGACGCTGGTTCAAGTTTATGAAATTATTTTATTCAAAATTTCAAAAAAAAAAGATTCTCGTGATTTCAGTTACGAATTACGAGTTATGAAAATAATTTCTCAGTATTCTAATTATTTAATAAGTTTTTCCAACTCTCTCTATTCTGGATTCATTACTGTTCGAATCTGCTGGAATTTTAACAAAAATTAATGTTGGATAATGTAGGATTTTTATTTTATTTTTTTGCGATGGTGTCCGAAAATTTTTTTCCGGAAAAATATTCGACTCTTTTTCAGTTTCACTGGAAGTCGGTTTGTAGCGCGTTTCGATTTTTTAATCAAAAATTTGTCATAAATAAAAAAAACATTTACGATATTCTGTTCTTGTTGAAGTCGCAAGGCATAAGATATTGCCGATTTTCAAACTGATGGTTTAACATTTTATGGAGGAAATTCAAAGAATTCGCGGGCTATGCTTACTTTTTAACTTATTTTTTTGTTTATTTATTTGCTTTCATGCGTTGATGTTGATTCATTTTGCGTGCTGTATAGCAAAAAATGTGCTTTTTTTAGCGAACGATACCGAGAGCCGATCGTCATCTCGGAGGAGGTGGAGGATGAGCGGGCAGTCGCCGTGAAGGCCTACCATCGCTCGCGAAACGCCTTGCAGATCGCAGACGAGCGCTGGCGGCGCCTCGCGATTGCGCACCAGGAGCGCGCTCTCGCCGCTCTCAAGCAGGTCAGTCCGCAGCTTTACGACGCGGCCGTTCAGCCGGACGAGGCGTTCGAGACGATTGTAATAAATGGACCGCCACTGACGCCGCCCCTCGACGGCTACCATTGTCCGGACGGTGAGTACACGGACACGACGAAGACGTATTTGTAATTTGTTTTTGTTAATACATTTTTATTATTTGATGGAAAATAAAAAAACTTTTCAATGTTTTTGCGTAAAAATATTTTTGATAAAAATTTCTCTACACAATTATTTCGACATTTCGACGCTTTGAATCGGTTGTGGGCCTGCTTTCTTCTAAAATTTGTTTTTTGAAGGGTCTTGCGATACAAAAAATTGAATATTTTTTAACACAATGGCAATTATTTCAAAATGTCAAAAAAAATTTTTTTATATTTTTTGTAATTCTAAAAATTTCCAATAAATTTTGCTTGGACTGGAAATAGTTTCTTTTATATGTGTACAATAATTTTATGCAATATCCTCAGCTCGTCGAGAAGAAATGGCTTGTTTTCTAATTTACTTGATGTGGACTTTTCTAATGTTCTCAAGGGCCAGTTCCGTGGGCGGAATTTTTACTTGGCCAAATGGTTTTTGGGCATTCTTTTTCCACTTTAATTTTTATCCATTTTTGGGGCATGAAATTGGGAGCGTCAGTGTGTACGACTTCTGTGCTTTATTCTGTAGATTTTTTCATCTATGTACACACATGCTCCGTTTGCGCTTTTCGTGTGCTGTGGCGTCTCCGCAGGGATAGTGTGATGTGTGCGTATGTGTATACATATGAGTGAATTTTTGGGTTGAATGCGGGAACACAAGAGGGGGAGACATAACTGCATCAATTTTTAAAGAAAGGTTTTCTTTTCCTGCTTTAAAAAATGTGGCGAGTAAAATGGGCTATATATACACTAACTGACTGCCACGGACGTTTGACGTGAAAGTTCGGCCAAAACACAAAATACCGACCGGGTGTGTGGTGTACGCGCCTCGAAAACTATGCGAGAGTAAGTGCGGGAAGAACGAAAGCGGCTTAGTGTTTAATGAATACAAACACTGCTGACGTCTTTTCGTTTCTTCTTTTTTCTTTCTTATGGCCGTAATAAAGCCTGCTTGGCCATATATCCATTTGTCTGAGTTAGCAAGTGAGGAGGATAAGGGTAAAACTCTTTCAAAGAATGTTTGGAATTATTTCTATTTCAATGTCTTTATCAGCTATGCGTTTGTCCCCGCTACTCGCCTTTTCTTCTATAGTCTTGCTCTCTTTTTGTCGGTTTTGTGGCTAGCTAGCTATTTCGTCGCATTTTATGCGTTTTAACGCGAACGCTCAAGCATTTGTTTTTATTCTTTCCTACCGTCATTCACAACGCTCAAGCTAAACAGTGTGCATACACACAATCATACACATACACTAGCTAATTCTGAAGAATATTTAGCGGTGTCGGCGCTTCTCTAACTTTTTGATATTGCATTCATTTCTTTTTTTTATTTGCTTACTAGTCGGTTAAGCGTAATCTGGCTTACCTTTTTATATTCCACAAATATGGCAAAAATGTTTTTTTGTTTTTTTCTTGGAACGATGGCCATAAAGTTTTTGTAAAATAATTTTTATTGGAGTGGAAATTTTTTTGTTGCTTTATGTTTTTATTATAATTCCTTTACTTTTTTGAAGCTGATAGCTATTATACTAGATTTTTTATGAAGTTGTTGCGCCTTAAAAAAGTTAAGTAATAAATTTACAGAAATAGATACCATACATATGTATATGTATATACACGTTTTGTGAAAAGTACGATCAACCGTTTTGGTTGGAAGGGAGGAGGACAATGCAAAAAATGTTTTTTATATTATTTAATTTTGGCTCAAATTATATAAATAATTTAAAGCTTTTGCAATTTTTTTAAAATTTAGAAATGTATCTATTTGTGCAAAGTTCTTCTGGTGGTTAAATAATTTAATTTTGCACATTTTACACGCAGCAATTTTAAATTTGGCGTGCTCAACTTTTTGTTTCATTGTTGTATTTACGGATCGGTGAGGTGATCTCGTCGTAAGATCGCAAATGTCGAGAGCACATCGGCGGGTAAGCAATATTCTTCGTTTTTTCACTGTTTCGAATAATTCAAATTTTCATCGACGCAATTCAATTCATTTTCAGGGTAGTCGAGATTCGAACTTTAGTCACCATGAAAATGACTACGACCTGGAGCAACACAACCGCGAGACCATCAAAAGCAACGCGGAAAGGCAAGCCTCGCAGCAATTGGAGAATGCGAAGGTTTGAGCTTTTTTGTTTTCGAGAATTTTATGTTCAGTTATTTGGTTAGAGAATCGCTATTTTTGTACACAACAGTATGCGTATGGAATTTTCAAAAGCATACTGTAATTTATCGTTTATGGGAATTATGTTTTTAAATTTTGAGTATTTGAGTACAACTAATTAGTATATTTGCGCACTTTTAATAAACAACAATTCAAAAATATTTGCCTCAATTTTTTTATGAACAACAATTCAATTTTAATAAACAACAATTTGCCTCAATTTTTGAAATTTTTTTATCGTTTGTTTTTGAACAATTTGGTACTTCACAATCATTTTTTAGTACAATCCGGTACTTTTTGCCGTGCAGACAAACGTCGAGTTTGACGGGACTATCGACGATGACGCTCCCGTGCATGGATTGGCCGTTTCCTTCAAGGTCAAAGCATTTCTTCATATTAAAGAGGTATATTTTTTACATGCAATACCATTTTAAAATACTTGCAAAAACGAAATTTCAGAAATACAATAATGACTGGTGGATAGGGCGGTTGGTGGCGGAGAATAACGAGCTTGGCTTTATTCCATCGCCGGCCAAACTCGAAAATATTCGCCAGCAAACGGCGAAAGGCAGCGCAAAATTGTAAGAAATTTGCGCGATTTTCGTGCTTTTGTAATACGTAAATTAAAAATTTTAGCAAAAATTCTCCGAGCGCGACTAATTTGGGCGCTTTGGACAATATGATGCCGCGTAGCGGCTCGCGCGGCTCTACGCCACCCACGCCTGCCAACGAGCTGGAAGAGCTAACGTTAGAGGAGCAGAATCGCCAGCGCAACATCACCAACATGGTCACCACACCACCGGTGGCCAAGGAGAAGAAGAAGCTCATCTTCAAAAAGGTATTTTTTGGCACTTTATTATTTTACAATTATATACATATTCATTTTTTTAAATTGAATTTCGCAATTTTATCGCTTTCTACATATTGTCGTAAATATTGTTTTTATGTAGTAGGAGAAGATTTACACTTTTTCGTGTTTAGCAAGAGAACGTGCCACCGTACGATGTGGTGCCAACCATGCGACCCGTGGTGTTGGTGGGTCCGTCGCTAAAAGGCTATGAGGTGACGGACATGATGCAGAAAGCGGTCTTCGACTACCTCAAGCATCGATTTGAGGGCCGGTAAGTAGCTGTTGAATATATTCTTTTTCTGTTTAAATATTTTAAATTTTAAAAGAAAAAATGAGGATTAACTATTTTGTGCGTGTAAAATACGGTATAATTTTCAGCATAATTATTACTCGGGTAACGGCGGATATTTCACTCGCCAAACGATCTCTTCTCAACAACCCCACAAAACGTGCCATTATGGAGCGTGCGAATTCGCGTTCCAGCAACTCGCTAGGTATTTTGTTGGGCTTAGTTTTTAGCCGTTAGTGGGCTGAATCGCCAGGTGAAATTGGAACTAGAAAGTAATACATTTTTGGGCATTAATAACATAATACAATCTTATACATATGTGAACTTTTCTTACATTAATTTTTTATTGTTTACTAGCTTGAGCTAAGTTTGACATTTAAAGTTTTCATTCATTTTTAAATGTTTCAATTCGTGTAAAACGAGTAAATTTAGCGGAAATACAAGCGGAAATTGAACGGATTTTCGAATTGGCGCGCTCAATGCAATTGGTGGTACTCGACTGTGATACAATCAATCATCCTTCACAACTGGCGAAGACCTCGCTAGCACCCATTCACATCTACATCAAAATTAGCTCACCGAAGGTTTCTTTACTGGATTTATTATACAGTGATTGTCGAGCTTTTCTCGTTTCGTTGCCGAACTCGAACCAATTGGCTTTAGGTTTTGCAACGGCTGATAAAGTCACGGAGCAAATCGCAATCTCGAAACATGAACGTTCAAATGGTCGCTGCGGAAAAGCTAGCGCAGTGTCCTCCGGTAACGGCTTTTGCTCCTCATTTGTACCAAAAATACCGTGCGAGAACACAAGAAAAATGTTATAGACCAATTGAATGGAAAAATTAAATTTCAAATTACGATCAATGCCTTTAGTTAACAGTTTAGTGCGGTTTTAACAAACCCGGGAGAAGGAAATAAGGAGGAGCAAAATAGAAACAGTATTTTCTAGGACGCATTCGACCTAACGCTCGACGACAATCAATTAGAGGATGCCTGCGAGCATTTGGCCGACCATTTGGAGCAATACTGGCGTTCCACACATCCGCCCGTTCGCTCACCTCCACGAATCAAGCGTGGTCCCATGGCAAATCGTGGTCCATCGACGCTATACACATCTGCTCAAATGATGGTTGGTCAATAAGCTGGTTAAAATAGTAAAGCTCTTTGTATTTTAGCCGAAATTTTACACTAAAAAATTGCCTTACAGGGAGGAAATCCTCAATTCTTCTCACCGTATGCCGGTGGCGGTCCCTCTACTTCACAAGCTCGAATACCGACGATAGCTGTTCAACAGGTTTTTATTCTCATTTTTTCTTCTTTTGGAAACTTTTTTATCCACATTTTTTAAATAAAAGTCGGATTCTACTGAAAATCAACAGTTTAGCTTAACATTTTAATTTTTTAATTATTTTGTCATTAAATTTTTTCTTGACAAAGAATTGAATTTTTTCCTTTTTATTTTTTCTGTTAGCGAAGTGCTTATGTATCGAACTTCAATTGGATTTGTCGGATTGTAGTTTATCAGCAATAATTTTTTTAGCCAAGTCTTCCTATTGGCAATAACAATAACGTGGAGATGCGCTACGAAGCCAATGACAACAATGGTAATTTAATTTTGTTGTGAATGAGCCACATCAAAAAAAGTTCTTTGCATTGTTCGTCTGCGAAAAAACATTAAGCCGAAATCAATTTGTGTCAAAAGTAGATGACACGTGGACATTTTTTTGAAATAACTTGTACATAGATCTGTTTTGTTTGTTTAAGTGTTAATTTTTTAAATTGTATTTTCTATTTTACTTTCAATTACTTTCGAAGTGAAAAATTTGAAAATTTAGGCGAAATGACAAACGGATATGACGGGTCAAATTCACCGCCATCTCCCTCCTCATCACTTCAACAACAGCAAAGGTTTCATCCCCAACAACAACAACCACAATCAAGACAACAACAACAACAATATCATCGTCCGCCTCCGGACAGTCAGGGCTTTGACGAATACGACGATAACGATTTTCAGGGCTCTTGGTAGAAGTACAGCTCTTTTATTATCCTCTCCTCATTCCCATTCTTTTATGTTTTTTGTTGTGCAAAATGAAGTATTATGCGGGGAATTTTACCATATGTATGTGACCTATTCGATACCATTTTTGACTCAGGCAAATGGATTATAAAATTTTTATCATGGACGACAGTAAAACAAGTTTTTGGACTTAAAACTAATCAATTTTGAATTGAAAAGATTTAAAAATGTAATTCAACAATCTTAGACAGCTGCTTTTTCCTATATTTGGGGAGAGAATAATTGAAAAAATATCGAAGAAGAGTTAATAAAATTGAGAATGGGAACATATTTTTTGCTCAGGTGCTCAATATTAGTCTGCTATACATTGGATTTCTATGTACATGGTGATGATAAGGTTCTCTTCATACCATTGCTTTCTTTTAGGGGTTGTTTTTGTGCCATAAGATTTTATGCAAAAATAACTTTTATGTATTTTCGAAAAATTTGGCCATTTATAAGTCGATTTTTTGTATAATTGGTCATGGTAAACCATTATTTTTTATAAGGCAAAAAGTCGATGTCCAGGATTTGTCTAAAATCGTACCAGAAGTTAGCATGGTACGAAATTTTGAAAACCGGCTTTTTTGGTACAGTATTTTTTGTCGATAACCAACATTCAGAGAAGTGCTTGGCTGGATTTTTCAGAGTATCTCTTATCTCTTAGTTAGTCTTAACGATTTAATTTCTGTTACCATTTAACCAAACAGATGAAAACAATTTTTTCATTGCGAAAACGATAGGTCTATTGTATTTTTCTATCATCGTTTAATGTGAAGAATTTTCCCAAATTGCTCAACTTCACTCTAAAATACGCACCAGTGAAAACGATATTTTCGTGTTTAACAATTTATATTTAATTTTAACAATAATTTTTTCTTGTTAGTTGAAACTCATATATTGTAATTTTATTTTATATTTTCACAAAATAAATTCTCATATTATTAATTTTGTAATTTTATTTTTATGTAACCTAAATGACATTAAAGAGAAAACTGCATTTGAAAATTATAGTTTATCTTATTACACATGTATGTCCAACGGTTTTACAAAATTTTATTTTAAAATTAATATTATAACACGGATAGAACACAACTGACTCAAGCAAAGTAATTGCCGTTGTTATTGACGTTTTTTTCATGATCTTCTTTTTTCATGTGATTGCTTCGGTATAAAATACATACATATGCATGTAGTAACGATTTTGGCCTGCAGAATTCGTTGATGCCGTTCCGCCTGACTGCCATCATTACCGGAAAGTTGTCTACTGCAGCAGAAATTATCCGACCACTAGAACAAAATTGCGGTCATTTGGATGAATGTCCGGGCTGGTTGGTTTATTTTTGGTTGTTCAACCCAATTCCTCGATTTTGTCATTGTCGTATGAACTGTTGAAGGATTACATTATCAATTTTTTAGTGCTGAACGCTGGCTTGCTTCAACCAAATTTTTGATTAGCGATAACTTACTTTTTACCGCAAAAATACTTTTTCAAGTGACATACAAAAAAAAGAGTGAATCGCGGTTTGCGTCATTCGATGCGTCTCGCATAGAAAAATTCAAATAATTAATCATATTTAAAAAGAAACATGTACCTTTTGTCAAGACAAAAGAGCACAAATCTATAAAAAATTCAACTGATCACAGCTACCGTATACCAAAATATGCAGTAATTTTACAAATTAATTTGCACAGATCTCGCAGAAACCTTCATAATAACCATAAACATTATGTACTTTTAATGCGAAATTCAAAAGTTATGGCGGAAAAAGTGAATTTTCGAAGATGTGTCAAGGGCCGAAAAATCGATGAAATTTTTTTCTCACAAAAACTCTCGGAAAAAATCAGTGAAGAAGAGGGACCAAAATGGAGCATTTTTCTTCATTGGACCATATCCCGAAAATGCTCGGCTGATTTTATACGAAAATCGCACTTTCCTGTGTGGCGAATTTTTGCTGTTTTTTGATATTCAAATGAAAATTGTGCTATCCTAGGTAACGTTATTCGTAGCCAATATAGTATTTTCTCATGCAGAATTTCATTCTCTTTCGATTAGAGCTAAAATGAGAGTGTTGCGATCAACTCCAGATAGTGCTTTGGACTTGACTCCAAAATGACTCCGGCGACTCCGGAGTCGCTCCGGGCCGGAGCCCTAAATGACTCCGCGACTCCGGATCCCAGTGAGTCATTTTGGAGCGTTTGCCAACGTGACTCCGAAGTCACATGAGGCAAATGACTCCATATTGCCGGAGTCACGAAATAAAAATTCGGAGTCAAATTCGTCCAGATATTGATTTCAACAACTTTCGTTCAAAAAGGGCATTTATGAAAACGGTTTTTGGCACAAAATAGTTCAAAAATTTCATCAACGGTCTTTTCTGTAAATGAATGCTGAACGAGCTCCGAAAGGCGCGTCGAATGACTAGATATACATACATTAACAATCCGTCATAAGCAAAAAAAGTAATTTCAATTTGAAGAAAAATGGGGTTTTTACAACTTTGGCCACTTCAAATACCCATATCTTCGGTTCCAATGGACTGAATGAGTTCAAATTTGCGCAGCGCTCTAGTTATAAATGGTGCTAAGGGCTGATGAGTTTTTGTGCGGATCTGAGACATCGACTTTTTTCGTGGTGCAAAAACTTGGTCCAATTTTAGAAAAAGTCGCTTTTAAAACATTAATTTATTCATAAAATATTGCTTGATGGATGCAGTCTAATCATTTTTTAATGAAAGACGGAAGGATTAGGTGCAAAGCATAATTTAATCTAATCTGTAATTTAATTTAGTTTTTAGCGTTATAGCAACTATTAAAAATCGCGTTTTAAAATTACATTACACATTTGAAAAAATTTCAGATAAACAAATTTCATTATTGCGATATAAATACAAAAGGTGAAATTTTTACGTGTTTTATACTTTTTCGTGAAATGATGTTACATAGCATTAATTACAGAATATAGAAACTCCTCTTTTAAACTAAAAAAATAAAGTACACTAATTCCCTTATTTGCGCCGGTACCTCCCGCGAAACAGCGCACCAAAACCGCTCAGGAGCGCTAAAAACGAAGAAATTGTGCAGAAAAAGGCAAAGTTATTATTTGTTGATCCAATTGCTAGTTGCCCATATTCTGATTGAATGCATTTGGATTACATTATAATTATTTAATTATAAGCTTGTAAAGTAACACCAGCTGGAGTTGGGTGTGACGCGATTACTCTTTGGTATTAGCGAAGAAAATCTTTTCGGCAAAGAAAAATCTTTCACCAAATTCTTTTACAGATATTTAATCTAACTTTTAATCCATTTTTATACAAAAATTAAAAATAAGATTTTTTAAGATTTTTTATGAAAGAACATTTCGTTACATTTGTATATATGTATGCATAATTCTAAATTTTATATAAAATTTATGTATAATTCCAAATTTTATATAATATACATATATTATTTATAAGACATTGAGTTTGTTTACAAATTAAAAAATTTCTGCCTTAGAACCACACTTACTTTATTTACCTTTGATGACAAAATTTTGTAGTTTGTAGCCTTCACATTTTTCATTATTATTGTTATTATGTATGTGGAAGGAAGGTTGGGCGGTTGAAAAATTTCTTCATAGAAAAAATTGTCAAAACAGAAAAGAGCAATGTTCAGCAATAATTTTCACTTTTATTTCAATCTTTTTATTTTATAATTAAAGTAACGCTAGTACATTTTTAGATTTTCTATAAATTCCGTTTTGCAAAATGTCAAGCAAGGTCTTCGTTGTAAGTTTTTTTGCTTATTATGTTTGTATTTTCACATAAACAAAAATTCCATTTAGATAATTCAATGCAATAATTTAAGTTTGTAGCAATTGGCATGGTGGAAATTCTAGGTTGATTTGAATTCAAATAAACCGTTTTAGGTAACCGGCGCAAATAAGGGAATTGGTTATGGTATTGTACGAAAATTGGCCGAGAACGTGAATGGAGCGATAGTTTACCTCACGTCGAGGAACGAGGACTTGGGTCAGTCGGCCTTAAAGAAGCTAAAGGAGGAATTGGGCGATAAGCAAAAGTCCGAGATTCTCTACCACCAATTGGACATTACTAATCAGAAGAGTTGCGAGACATTCTCCAAATACCTGAAAGAAAAGTATGGTGGCATTGACGTTCTCATTAACAACGCCGGATTCGCTTTTCACGTATGTTTCTGAATAAAAAATAATAAAAAATTTCATGGAATAAAATACTCAAGTGATTTACTTAAGCCAAGCAATCTTTGATTTTTCAGAATGATGCCACCGAGCCGGCTGAAGTTCAAGCTCAGGTGACAATTGACATTAACTACTATGGTACTAAGCTAGTATCCGCACATCTTCAGCCGATCATTCGTGATGGTGGAAGGTTGTTATTTAAAAAAGACATCTTAGTTTGCATATATAAGTACCGGTGTCGATGCATTTCCTCCAAAAACGACGACTGCGGCAATTCCCTGAAAAATAAATTGTGTTAATAATTAGATATTAAAAAAACTTTCTGCTTTAAACTAAGCCTTAGGCTTTAGTCATTGATGTTATGATTTAGAGGTAGGATAAGCCTTAGCCTAAAGCACAAAGTTTAGTGTAAGTTTTGGGCTTTAAACTAAATCTTGGGCTGAGCCTTAGGTTTTAGACAAATTTAGGCAATTACAATAAAATTATAATTTTTAATGCGTTTAGAGGAATTACACAGATCTGTCGTTTTTTTTGAAATCGCACCGAGTTTTAGTGCAATTGCCCTAATTGTCGTGTTATCACTGTTTAAGGGAAAAGCACCTCTTTTTTGCTCCACGTATTTTTAGGGCTTGTCGTTTTTAGGAAAATTTTCCCTACACCACAAATGTCGTATAAATACATATGCATTTATGGACACTACATTACAAATGCATATTTTTATTCAATTTCAGAGTGGTAAATGTGTGCAGCCAGGCAGGTATTTTGAAAAAGCTTAATTTCACAACTGGTGGCTATAGTGCCGAATGGGTGAAATATTTGAGCAATCCGAACGTTACTGAAAAAGAGATTGACGACTTTGTTGAGGCTTACAAAACGTAAGTTATTTTGAATAAATTGAACTTTCCTATGTATCTCATATAAAAATTCAAATAACATCAACACCTATGTAACAAAACAGCATAGATCCAATCATCATAGACCGCAAATTTAGGGCCGCTAAAAATGGTAATCGTGTGGATGCCGGCTTTCCCGAATCTGCATATCGCGTCTCAAAGGCGGCGGAAGTTGCGTACACACTTCATCAAAGCAAGCTTCTGAAATCGCGAAATATTACAGTGAACGCGGTATGTTATTTATCTTTTTTATTAAAAATGTTTACAACATTTTTAATAAAAAAATCTTTAATCTTGAAATCTCTTTTTACAAAAGTACACTTTTTACAAAATATTTAATCAAGATTGAGACTTTGAATAAAGCCTTTGAGACTTTTTTTTATATCTGAAACTTTTAGATAAATTATACAAATAATATATATTTACACTTTTTTCTTTGTCAAAGTGACAATTTTTGGAGATTTTTTAGTGTTGTCCGGGCTTCGTCGATACGGATATGACCAACCACAAGGGGCCGCTGACTATCACTGAAGGCGCCGACACGCCCGTCTATTTGGCGATCGACCCGAGCGTACCAAATGGCGAATTCTTCTTCCAGAGAAAAGTGCTTCCCTGGTACTGAAGTCGATTTTCAAGCGCAAATATAATACCAAATACATGTACATACATATGTATTCGAATTGTTTATATGATATTTTATTAAAAAAAGATCAACTTATTTGTCTTTTTACATATTCTGTCTTTTACATACCTACACACAAATGTATATACTTATGTATGCATTTTTTTGTTAGTCATCAAAAAAGTATTGAACTTTCGACCTAAAATATGTAAGACCGAAAATCAGCACAAAAGGCAAAAGATTGAACCACCTGTAAACATACATATGTATATTTTTTGAATGTTATCTACTGTGACAGAAAGTTACTAATTTTCGGATTAAAAAATAAAAATTCAATTACGATGAAGAAAACCAAAAAAAATATTACACAATCTCATCAAGTTTTGACGCAACTTTTATTTAATATTGTTAATTTATTCGGAATGCGGAAAATAAAACAAATTTCGTTTTTACTTATTCCAAACAGTTTTTAATTTTCAGTCGTTTGATCGAATATTTATTTGATCATAATTTTGCCAAAATGTTGTAAAAATTTGTAACTTTTCAGTTGTTCATTCGTGTATTTTCGATTTGTGAAAAATGACGGGCAAGGTATACGTGGTAGGCAATTTTTGTGTAGAGTTGTGCTAATTTAAGTTTAAAATTTTCCTCCACATTCAGGTGACCGGCGCGAATAAAGGCATCGGATACGCGATAGTTCGAAGTTTGGCGCAGAAAGTCGACGGAGGCGTTATTTATCTCACGTGTAATAATCCCTTTTGGATAATGCGTTTTTTAGATTAATGTTTTTTATTAAAAAAACATTTAGTTTTTGATCCTTAATTCATAAATCGCTCTATTCTCCTCAAATCTCCGTGCTCTCATTTCTCCTCTCACTCTATATTATAATAAAAATATTCTATTTTTTGTTTATTTAGTTATACTTTTCTCTATCGCGCACAACTGCTTTTGGCATTGTACATATTTAGTGACGCTTCTGGATTGTTCCTTTGCACTGTACGTGTTGGGTCACCAGTCTTTCATTAATCTTTTATTCTTTTTCCATATATGTATGTAGGTGTTACGGTATATGTGACTCCAAGTTTATGCTTGGATGGTGCCCTATCATTATCCTACACACACACTCATTATTTTCTGTTGATATCCATACTGAAGCCACAATGACTCAAATCCACGAAAAAAATATTTTTTCATATTGACGTAGCTTTTTCTAAAATTGTGGAGGAGCATATTCGCTGATTTTCTCTTTTCAATACTACATAAATATATACATAGCATATCACCACAGCTTTAAGAGTATCAGGGTAAAGTAAAGGTGTAGTAAATTATTTATTTCAGCAAGAAGCGTAGAGTTGGGTGAGTCGTCCCTGAAAAAAATAAAAGAGGAATTGGGCGACAAGCAAAAGTCGGAGATTCTCTACCATCAACTAGACATTACCGATGAGGCAAGTTGCCAAAAGTTCGCCAATTATCTGAAAGAAAAACATGGCGGTATTGACGTCCTCATCAACAACGCTGGCTTCGCTTTTCAGGTACTCTGCAGTCGAAATGCTCTAGCTAGTATTGATTAATTTATCATATTTTTAGCAAGAAGCGACGGAGCCTGCGGAAGTTCAAGCAAAAGTGACAATCGACATCAATTACTACGGTACAAAGCGCATTTCAAAGCATCTCACTCCACTTATTCGCAGTAACGGAAGGTTATTCTTGGAGAAATTTTGAATTCTAACCAACCGATCTTCATAATCGCATTATGATGAAGATGTTGTATAAATGAGAGATGGAATAAGGCTTTATTAATTTCAGAATCGTGAACGTTTGTAGCCAAAATGGCCACATGCGAGAAGCAATCTTCAGTAAAGTGTCCTACGGCGATAAGTGGATACAGTACATGACAAATCCAAATATCACAGAAAAAGAAATTGATGAATTTGTTGAGACTTACAGGAAGTGAGTGTATTCAGTGATCTTAATATACATATGTACTACGGTTTTTTTTACATTCATACATATAACAATATTTTAAGGGCCGCAAAAGACGGTAATCGTAAAGAGCTTGGATTTCCGGAGTCGGCCTACCGTATTTCGAAAACATCTGAAATTGCGTATACGTTACTCCAGAGCAAAGCACTTGCAGACAAAAATATTATTGTCAATGCAGTAATTTTTAATATTTTCAATTGCTGGTTACACTGCTTTGGAGCGTAAACTATATAAAATATGAGCACACAGATGGGGAGGTATTATTGGAAAATTAATGAGACATGGTGGAACAAAAAGTTATGGTAGAAATGAGAGATTTGAATTAATTGTAATTTTAGTGCTGTCCCGGATATGTGGGCACGGACATGACACTCCACAAGGGACCGCTGAGTCTTGACGAGGGCGCGGACACGCCCGTCTATTTGGCCACTGAGCCAAATGTTCCCAACAGCGAATTTATTTATCAGCGCAAGCCTGTGGCTTGGTACTAAAGAAATGCTTTATTTTTTGGAAAACGTCACACATATTTTCATTGATAACATTTTATGTAATTACAATTGTGTTTAGGAATTTTTTTACAACAAAATCAAAATTAATTCAGCAAACATTTTAAAAAGTATAATGTTATTTTGCATATTTAAAAAAAAAAAAATTCATTCATAAATTTTTTCAAAAAATATTGTTTTTTATTGAATTTTTCACGAAAATAAAATTAACCAAATTTCCGTAAATCGAAAAAATACCCTAATTGTAATCCAAAAAATAAAATAAAAATTCAATAAATTCGAAAATTTTTTAACTCCTATCGAAAATCGAAAATAAATTGTTTTCCCAAAAAAAATTCGTATCCGAAAACAATCATGACTGTATAATAGGATTAAAACCGGGGAAATGTCAGTGAAATGAAAAGCTTTCAATAAAAAAATTGTACGGGAAAGTGGAGCTCTTGTGGAATGGAGAAATAAATAAAAAATAAAAGTGGAAAATTCCGTCATTTGTTGAAGTGATCATCAGCGGGGAGGGGAGTTGAGCTGTGATTTATGTTAGACATGAATTTCTGACGTAATCCGATGATTTTTGACTGGCTTGCCGTGTGTGTGTGTGTGTGTGTGTGTGTGTGTGTGTGTGTGTGTGTGTGTGTGTGTGTGTGTGTGTGTGTGTGTGT
>SAUE01000100.1:93397-106253 GCA_009724625.1 Deladenus siricidicola | reverse complement strand
TGTGTGTGTATGTGTGTGTGTGTGTGTATGTGTGTGTATGTGTGTATGTGTGTTTTGTGTGTGTGTTGTGTGTATGTGTGTGTATGTGTGTGTTGTGTGTGTATGTGTGTGTGTATGTGTGTGTGTATGTGTGCATTGTGTGTGTGTGTGTGTGTCAGGGCAGAAATTCAAATTCCCCAAACAATTAATTATCGTAGAGCGTGGCGAAAGAATTGCAAAGTTATTTTGATCATTTGGTTTATCGTCATTTAGCATATTTTTTATCTCATTGCTTTGCATTTATGTATAAAAAATTGATATTTTTTACATAATATACATATATGTACACGACTTTTAAAATGCAGAAAAAATATTTTAATAGTGAACTGATATGAAATGAAAATTTTTTAGGCGAAGTTTTTGTTGTGATAAACCACTGTATGCATATGTATGAGGTTTTTATGGGTTTAAAAAAGTAAAAAAATCTTTTGTTATATTTCGAATAAATTTTGGTGTTATTGTTGTTTTCCTTCCCGGTTTCGTATGTATTTCTCATTTATGCATGTAGTTGATTTCTTTTGCCTGATAAGATTGGTGGAAAGCCATTATTGACCTTTGAAGATGACATATTTTTGTCATTATTACATACATACATACAAGCGTTTCTCAATTGAACACATTTCTTAATTTCGCTTTTATAATAGTCATTTCGTTGCATATGTATGTAGCAAGGAAGATTATTATTTCGAAATAAACTGTAAAAAATTCAAATCTCAAACACAACCATTCCATTTTCTTTTCTCTCGTTTTTGCTGTGTTTGTATTTCACCGTTCTCATATGTATAATCGCAGCATATTTTTTCTGGGGTTTTTTTACGTTTTCTACCGTCACTGCTAAGTATGTATGCATTTACGCATATGTGTATGTGTGTGTATCCCTATCCGTTTTCGCTTTGCCTTCGCACACACACATACACGTGCACACACGTTGTCTGCTTTTGTTGTCTTTCGAATCATTTTTTGTACAATTTTTAATGAAAAAATTAGCGACAGCCTCCACACATTTTCTAACTTTCTATCCGCTATTTTTGCTAGCGAAGACTATTTTAAATCATTATTTTGCGCTATTTACGCATACATGTGTGTATATTTTAATATTTTTGTAGCACTTTTTTTATCTATCTAGTTTTGTTTTGTTTTGACACTACATATAATTCTTTAACCATCTACGAGTATATTTTTTTCTTTTTTTTTCTTTTATATATAACATATTTACCTACATAATATGTAGCTAGCTTTCTTCCCGTAAGAAAGGAGATTGCTTTAATTTTTCTCTAAATAAATTTTTTCCAACACTCAATGCTCTCATTTTCATGGGTGAGAGCTGCCTCCGCCTCTCACTTAATGCATTTTCAAATTTTCGCTCTTTGCATACACATTTTTTGTGTGTGCTTGCCTCTCAAACTATTATAATTTTTAAAAGGCAAATTTTCGCTAAATTTGAGGTTATTTTACTGATTCCTTCCTTCTCCTCCTCGACTTTACATAACACACGTTATACGTACATGACAATTGTGTGTATTTATGTATGTGTGTGCTTGTGTGTTTTCACACGTGCTCTCCATTTCGCATTTTTCTATATTAATGACAACATACACATACACAATCTACAAAATGTATTTTTCTCATGGAAAAAACATTTGTTCACTCACTCAACATTACATCATTCACTATGAAATGTTTGTGTGTGCATGTATAGCGTATGTGTGTAGGTGTCGGCATAATGATGTATGCTGGTGGTGTATTGGTATTTGTATGGGAATCCATCAATCTATTAATTTACTAAAATTTTGTTGTTGTTGTTGTTTTTCAATAATTTAACATACAATTTCTATGTATTCTTTTTGCTAGGAAATTTGTACGCTAACTTTTTGAAAAACAATTTTTTTCTAATATTTTTTATTCATTTTCATAATGGAAATAACAACTTTAAATTTAATTAAGAAAAAATAATAATACATACATGTATGTCATTGAAGTTTTACATTTTTTTTGATATTTAATTATAATTTCAACAAATTTTTTTCCCGCTTTTATAACTTTTCCTCATTTTTATAACACTATTAAAAATTTTATTAAATTTATTATTTACATAAAATTTAATTATTTTAATTAGTTTTTGAAATTTTTCAAACTATTGCATAAATCCAATTGTCACGAGGGTTTTGACTTGAATCCGCAAATGAATTTGGATTTATTTCAAGCTCAAGTGATTATTCACAAATTTTGAAAATTTATTTTTCTATTTATAAAGTAACTAAATGGTTACAGATGATAAAAAGAATTAGAGTTTACAAAAAGATTACGAAAAAAAATTTACAAAAAAGAGCAAAACCAGTTTTACTTGAGAAAATTCCAAAGATTCCACTTGAGTTCAAGATGAATCCGGATTCATTTGTATTTATTTGTGGATTCAAGTCATGAGATTTGCTTTTGAAGCTAAGACTATTGCAAATCACAAATTGCTTTTGCATTCGAAAAACGATTTGTACAATTTACCGAAAAGGAAATTGGAAATAATTTTTTTAAATAAATTAAGGTTTACGTGTTATGTTACGTATAATACATATATCTCAAACAGTGTATATAATTTTAAAAAGTTCAAATTGCCAGTTCGACGAAATTTGAAAAAGTCCAAAATTTTTGAACTGTTAAATTTTCTGAACTTTTCAAGTTTCGTTGAAATGAATGGTGACTTGAAATTGAACTTGAACTAAAATTCAAAAATGAAAGTCAATGGAACTGAAATTTATTTGAAGTAAAATTTCGAAATACCGCTGTCTAGCTAACACACATTCCGCACGAGCTAATACATATGTATGTATTAGCTATGTATGTAATTTGAAGATGGAGGATTCCTCCTCCTCCTCCTCCTCCCACACTCTTTCTCTCTCTTTTTCCATTCATTTTTTTCTCTCTCCTACGCCTTTTATTTTTTATGCTTTTTCATTTTTATGTTATTTTTTGAAAACACAGAAGAAGTTTGTGTTCACGGCTAAAGGAACTTTTTTTATGTATACGTATTTTACATTCGCATTTTTACCACATAGCATCCGTTCAATGTTTTTAGCAGGGGGGTTTTTTGTTAGCAAATTTTTGCAAAATTTTTCATATTCAAAATATAAAAATTTCAAAGAACAATTTTCCGATATGGTTCAAAGTTTAGTTTGAATGAGCATACTTACTTACATACATAAATACATAGACATGTGTATGTATATGTATGTATGCGTAGAATTTTTATCCCCCATTTTTTAATGATGGATTACTTGAGTTTAGCGAGGCGCAAATCGCCTCGCTAGACGCTTAATTTAATGCATTAAAACTCACTGACTCACTGGGAACGTTGGGTTTACTCGTGCTCTCGATTGCTGATTTGATTAGACTTGAAAAATTCAACAAAATATGCGATAACATTTTAAAGTCGAAATGTTGAAATTGAAAGTGTTCACGGTTAAAATCTTTTTTGTGTTTTGTCATAGATTTTTGTGTTTTGTCATAAATAAATAATTTTGCAAAATTTAGGCAGTCAAATATGTATTTTATTTCAAAATCAGCCAATTAACTCCGAGGACCAAAAGCGTGATGAAGACTTGACGCCATCGAACTCGAAACTTACATAAATACATGAGAATCTTTCCTCTCTAAACTCGACACTAAAACATACGCACATGACATTCAAGATGCCCAAAATCCGTTCAAAACAGTCGAAAGAAAATGAGGAAAGCTCATTTTCGCAAGTCTCTCAGGATACCGTCGGTGATCATAATACGGTGGGCGCACCGGGCGCCACCGTCGTCGACTTTTCGCCGTGTTCGTCGTCGCCACAAAAGTCGCCAACCGTCGGCGACACGGTGTCCACGAACCTCAAGCGTTTTTGCGGCATGGGCAACGCCGCCGTGGGTGGTCTGATTGAGTTTGGCGCAAAATACGGTAGATCGTTTGATGAAACTGTATGTTGGTTCTCGTTTTAAATTTTCCAGTTTACCACTTCAACTTTTAGGACCTTTACGATGAGTTCGAGGATCGACGATTCTTTGACTCGCGCGATTATCGCTGCTGTTTTTCGATATTTCACGCAAAAATCGGAACTTTCATCTTTTGTACGTTAATACTGCACGAAATTGTAAGTTTGAATTATTTTCTTATATTTTTACTATACAACTTATAAAAAATAATTTATAAAATATATAAAAAATTTACTGTATAACTTTTCAACTTTATATATATATATATATATATATATATNATGTTATATTTTATTTATTTTATTATTCTACAATAAAAAGAATATTTTTTAAAGAGTATTTTATTATTTTCATTTTAAACGCTGATACCTATTATATTTAGGTACTCGGAACAATATATTTATTAACGCAAGTGGAGAGTAGTTCAATGTCGGGTCGAATCGCCCTGTTGATGGCGTGTCGGTTATTACAACTTCCGCCAATGGCACTTCTCTATGTGGCTTTATGGAGACACCAACGTTATCTTCTTCTACCGTTTGCCTTTTCGCAGGTGGAATATTTTTTTCGCATTTTTATTTAAAATTATTTTATATTTTTAAAATTAAAATTATTTTACATTTATTTTTAAATAAATTTTTTAAATAAAATTTCTGAGTGAAAATTATTTTATATTTGTTTATCAGCGCCACTAAACGATTATCACTAAATTAATAATTAATAATATACTACATATTATAATTAGCACTCAAAATATACAAAAATTTATTTTTATTACTAGAATTTTTAATAATAATAATTTATTGGACAAACAGGTACTATGGAGTACACTGACGTAGCCATTTGAATAAGTAATAAAATAATGTAATAACGATGCAATTATAATAACAATTGGTTCAATTAAGCAAGAACAAATACTTATAAGTCAATAAAGGACTATTCGAATACCTTCCTCGCCATAAGCATGAGTTTGGGGTAGTCCCGCTTTCAAAAGTTTCTTAGTAAAAATTTCAGAGTTATTCGTTATTAGTTATTAAAATAATTTAAAAATATAATTTTTTTAATTAAAAAAACTAAAAATTTACGAATTACAATACCATTTAAGAATTTTTATTTGATTTACTGTATGCGATATTTTAGCTGTCATTAGGTGTCTTCACCGACATTTCCTCGTTCATGATATTGCTGGAGCACTTGGAGCGAAGTGAATATTTTGTTGTCTTCGACGGCGACCTCAAATGGCTGAATCTGGCGATTCCGCTCGCCATCTACACGATGCTTTTGTTGTGTCTGATGTGGGTGCTCTACAAGTGCTTTCGCTTCCTACACGCCCGTCGCCAACACGACCTACAGCGAAAGCTGGAAAAGCAGAAGGAGCGAGAGGCGCTGCTGCTGTGCGCCTCGCCCCGCGACGTGGAACAGCAGGAGCAGCCGATGCTGCCCGACGAAGTGATGCTCGTCTCCACGCGACAGCAGCATGAGCCCAAGTAATCTTTTTAATTTTTTTTCAAATTACGGTAAAACGCATAAAATGCAATTTCATGTTCCAATTATGTAGAAATCTTATGATATCACTCGTTTTATTTATTTTTCACTTATTTTTCATTTTTAAAATTGAAATATATTTACTTTTAAAATGATCGATATGTCATAGTCCATTAAAAATGATGTCGATTTGAGTAATAAATCATTTTCCTTGAATGGTTTTTTAATTCATGAGTCATTTGACTCATTTTTTGACTGATAAGTCAAATGAATTCAACTTTTCTGCCGCCATATTTCATACGATAGAGACTAATTCATTTAAATCCTTAAAAACGTAATCCTACTTTAAAAACAGTTATCCTATTATTCATTTGTGAATTGTAATTATAGTAAAAGATGATAATTGTCAATGGGAGGGGGGTAACAACGATTCAATTTTTCTAAATGATTGGCGTGAATCGTGAGATTTTTTGTGAACAGTCTCAAATTACTCATTTGAATGATTCAGCAATTAATTCAGCGATTCATTTGAATTTATCTCGTGATTTATGATCCAAATGAAATCACATTAAATCATGTCACTGCCCTGAATTGGTTTGATTGTTTTCAAAAACAAATGGTCAGCTATGTACATATGAAACTGCGTATTTCAACAGCAAAATTTATATGGGAACATTTGAAAACAACAAAATTCGTTACTTTCAATATGTGAACCAAGGAATTTTGTCGGAATTCGGAATTTCAAAAAAATAAGACATAAAATTTCCTAGAAATTATTGCATTCACATCAAAATCTTCAACTTTCCATAGACATGAATTATTTCTCAAGCATTTTATTATTAAAAGTTGAGGGCACACCGACATTTGCGGACGAACATTTGCGGACTCGACATTTGCGGACGAAATAATTTTTAAAAATTTTCAATTTTTTAAATAAATGAAATTTAATTAAACCCCCCACCCAACCCCCGACACGTGTACAATTCGGGGTGGGGTAAGAAGGATAATAGCAGCCTAACTCGCGATTTTGATGTTTAACAACTCGTTTTTATATCAAAAAAATAATAATTATTTTTTAAATTCATAATTATTTCGTCCGCAAATGTCGGGTCATCAAGTTGAGAAAGGAAGAAAATGAAAATTTGAAAATTTTTAAAAATTCCAAATTTCCGGCTGTTTTTGAGTATCGTAATTCATAATTCCGAATTTGAAATTTTTACTTCCGACCAACCCTGAGCATCAACTTTTCAGTCCTCAAAATTTGCATTTCATAAATTTTTGTTGCTTTTTAATTATTTTATTCTTTTTTAATATCAAAGTTATAAATCGAAGTTAAATTTTCAAATTCCAAATTTTTGTTCTTTTTGATTGCAAATCGAAATGTGAATTTTAAATTATGCAATGCGACGATTTATAAATTTGACCAACGTATCACCTCTACATAGTATCACCTCTGTTCTCCATGATTATTTCCCGATCGCCGTGAAATTAGCATTGTCTCTTTATTCATTATCTATATTTTTAGATCCGTCAGTGGAGAAGGCACGAGTGTTTCGTCGGAACAGGCTGCTCCACTCCATAGGCATCAACATAGCAGCCATTCCGCACGAAATGAGCCATTGCAAAATCGCCACAGTTCTTGTCAATTTAGCTATCACGAACATTCGAGAACAAACAGCGCTGATCGACCGATGATCAACGTTGCGCTTTCAGCTCTGGTGCTAAACAGACTGCAAAACGATGAAAACGGTTCATCAACCGGTGACGTCGATACGCGTTGCGTGACGCTTCCACCACCGCCACACGCTAATGGAGGCGGTGGCGCATCACCGAATGCGCGGACGCCCACGCTACCGCTCTCGCGAAAGCGGTTGACGAGTGAACAGGTTACGAAACGGCCAGCAGCGGACGCCGAATTCACGTCACTTCTCCTTCAACATCGCAATCCGCGCAGTAGCCATTTGCGAGGCTTTCGTGGCTCTGCCTACTCGTTGCAGGACTATCTCAAATTTCACATAAACATCGAGAAGGCCAACTCGGCAACTCCCACGATGCCAACGGACGGCGGCGGCGGCAGCAGCGCGGAGCGGAGTGCGCCGCAAACGCGGCCAATGTCTCTAAGCGCCGATGCACGAACCGGCGAAACAATGCCTTCCTCGTGCAGTTCGTCGGCGCAGTCGTTGACGCTGGTTGAGCCGGCACCACCTTCGTCGTCCTCGGTTACAAAATATATTGTGAACGATGGAAAAATTGATTCCGAAGCTGGGAGTACGGCCCCCGTAGCCATAAACGTAGATTCTCCAAGCGCAAATGCGTTAGATAGCACAAATACTCGTGCAAATGAGCGTCAACCCAACGATAATTCAAGTGAGGCGGAAAATGGCGAAAATGGAGGCGAGGCGACACCCATATCCATTCCATCGAAGAATCCTTTTCCACTGACTGAAAGCCACGATGGTGATAGGACACCGACCGTGAATTTGCAAGAGGGTGGTCCTTTCATTACGGCAAAAGACAATTCCGACGAAACATCAAAGTTATGACTTGAGCGTTGTTTTGCCATTATCGAGTCCTCGTGGACTCGCTCAAAATTATTACGGGTTAACTTAGGTGGAGCTTTATTTTGTCAAATCTATAGCCATTATCGTCGAAATTTTCAGTGGCTTCCCAATGACTTCTAAAAATCCTCTTTGCTTTTTAAATTATTTTAGTAAAGTGAAAGTTTTTAGTAATTTTTGTAAATCTTTTCCAAATTGTTGCTAATAATAAATTCATATTCAGAAAATAACTTTTATAATTCTAAAGTCATTTTACTAAATCGTCAAGTGGGTTGCACAAAACCATTTTTAAGGTATTATATTATAGTTATCACCAAGTACGAAAACCAACATTTTTGATACTATAACAAAATCAATCATTATTTACTGTTGAATCTTGTGCATATGTGCATTATTGTTTGTAAATAATATAGTTTTTGGCCTTGTTTGACAATAATAAATCAATTTATTAAAAATGCTTAAATTTGCAGAATTGAAAAAAAAATTATTTTAGACGGTATTCACAATTTATTGTATGTACAAATATTACATAAATTTAGTATTGTACCGCACAAAAAATGTAAAAAGTAAACGCTCCCGGGTGGGCTTGAACCACCAACCTTTCGGTTAACAGCCGAACGCGCTAACCAATTGCGCCACGGAAGCACATGAATGAAAAGTGCTCGAAGCTTCCTTTATATCTCAGTATTTCATCTCTAACACCAAAACTGACTACATAACAGAAAATTGTATTAGAAGAAAAATAGAAATATAATAGTGAAAAAAGACAGCTGTATAAAGCGAATATTTACACGAAATGAGTCCATAATAGCGAGAATGAAAGCGAAGTTGAATTATTCAAACATACTGCAAACACTCTACACCAGACAAGCGGCCCCTCACAAATACACATTAAGGCTAGTGTGAACACTAGTGTAGAAAAATGTTTGTTTGTGTTGCCGTCGACCACACATAAATGTTGTCTTTCACTGTATTGTGTTGCCCATAACACATATTTTGTGTTTTGTCTGTAACATTTTTTCTAACTCATTTTTTCCAAAGCATTTATGTGAAAATAATGCATAAAAATCGATTTTTTATTCCTAATATATTGATAGATTTGTTATATGTATCATTTGATTTTACATTTGAATATTAAATTTTTGCATACATAGAATTGGCACACAATTTTTAATTTGATTGCTAAATGTTTATTACACATATATTTATTTTATTTCATGTTTTTGATTTAGTTTAATTTATTGCCAAGATGTCTACGGGAAGAGCAAAAATTAAAATTAAAAAAATGGCCGAAATAATTTTGCAGTCCACTGAATCAAAAGGTTTTTTTCTCTAAACAATGACCTTTTACAGATAACAGAAATTGGAAAGAAAATTGTATGCTTAGATAATGAGTGGTATTTGACGGTGTAATTTCTACGCATCGGGGAAGGATAGTCCGGGGAAGGGTAGTCGGAGTATTGCTATCCAGTTCTCGGGTTCATCGTGCTTTCGAGATTTATTGTTGTAGATTTATTTTGAAAATAATTTCAGTGGTCGAAGAGCGGGTTCCGGCCATCTATTCCTATCAACCGGTAAAGCGAGTCGCGGTGATAGATGCGTGTAACGTTCTCCACGCTAGCGCCGGTCTGGCGCTTAATTGTGATGCCTCAGTTAAATGCTGTTATAGGTTTTTGTTTATATTGCTCAAATGAATTTCTTTTATAACTTAATGAATTTTAATTTTTTAGGGTTCCTGACGCGCTTGGCCTACTAATGGTAGTCCACGAATTATTATCTAATGAATTTGAAGTCAAAGTTGTTATTTCGGCGTCTTACATGAATAAGAGCAAGGTGGAAAACTATTTCATCCTCGAGGTAAATTTTGAAAATGAAAGAAAACGGATACCGCTATAAATAAATTCATAGGATACAAATATTTCTTTCATATAATTTTTACTGTAATATTAAAGCTTTTTTAATTAAAGTAAAATGATATAGTCACAAACATGAATGCTAAAATGTCACTCATTTAAAATGAAATTTATGTTGTCATATCACAATGTATAATTAAAATTAGTAACAACAACGCCAAATTATACATACATAGTTTGTAAAACTTTAATAAACTTTGTAATAAATTTTTTTCCAAAAAATCAACTAAAAAATTCTCTGCTTAGCAAATGGAACAGCTGCGAGTCGTTACGGTAGTTCCGCATTGGACTCACGACGACATTCGAATTTTACAGATTGCCGCTGAAACCGGAGGGTTTGTCGTTACGAACGACAAGTTTTATGACCACGTCGTTAATCGCGTACTCGACGAAAATGCTCTTTCCGTAGTGCGATCCCGACTTTTGCATTTTTCTTTCAGACGCGCTGACGCAAGTGACGGATTTGAGTTTTTGTCCGAACGAAAGAATCGATTATTAGTCACCGGCATGAAATTCGAAATCAATGCGGAAAATAGACGTAATTTTTTGCACACTTCTTTTGATACATACATTTTTAATTTTTATGACATAACATGATTTTTGAATTTACATTTACTTATACAGAAGCAATGCACGCTGCATATGAAGACGACACATATGCTACCGTATACTTTGAGCGCGCTCTATACTCCAAAGCAAGAACAGAGGATTGCCTGGAATGTTTGGAGTTAATATATGAATATGTTCAACAAAATTTTTGTATAATGTACGGCGTGCAGCAACCAAAACTACCGTTTTTCCACCCAAAGTTCGTGGAATTACCTCTAAGGTTTGCGGATTTCAAAGAATTACACGCAACGCACATGAGGACAGAGCAAGCATGGAACGAAATGAGCAGGAAAAATAAAGCCACTGATCCCACCGCTCAAACCTCACAGACACGTATAAGTTATTAATTCGAACTGCTAGTCTTTTTGTTCTTTGTTTATTTTTTCAACATATTTTTATGGTCATTATTTTACTTCTAGTTGCCGCTATTTTTGATTGTTTTTCTTTATTTCATAGTGCAATTTTGTATTTACATATGTTTACAGGTGTTTTCAAAATATGTATATGTAGAAAAATTTTAAAAAATTATAATTTCCCAAGCTTTTCTGGCATTTATAAGCAGTGATTGGAAAAAGTTCATGAACTGAACTTTTTTCTTGGAAAAAAGAATCTTTTTCATCAACCAAAAAAGTTCTTGGCAACACGAACTTCTTTCATTTCTTTTTTTCCAGTTCTCGAAAACAAAAACTTTTTCTTTTTTTCCAGTTCTCTTTTTTTCATGTTTCGAAAAAAAATTCTAAATCGCCAAGAACTTTTTCTATTTCTCCAAAAAATACATTTTTTCATGAAAAAAAAATTGGAGCCGCGCCTGGTCAGAACAATAGGTAAAAATGAAGAAAAGATCAAAAAACGCATCCTTTTATACGCGCATAAGCCACGCCCACTCTACTTAAAAATTTAATTTGAAAATGCTCGCATAAAAGGATGCGTTTTTGATCTTTTCCTCATTTTTACCTATTGTTCTGATCAGGCGCGGGTCCTATTTTTTCATGAGAAAAATGTCTTTTTTGGACAAATGAAAAAAGTTCTCGTCTTGAGAACTTTTTTTCGAAACATGAAAAAAGTTCCGATCACCAGGAACTTTTTTTGTGGAATTGAAAAAAGTTCCGATCACTAAAAATTCTTTTTTCGGAACTGAAAAAAGTTCTCATGCCATGAACTTTTTCCAATCACTGTTTATAAGTATCCCATCAGTTAAGGTCAAAGGATAGACCGTTAAAAATACTGTCGATCTAGGAAATTAAAATTACTAAAACCGAACTCGAGTAGAAAAAAACACGGCAAAATGAAATTTAACTTCAGCTAAAATTTGGAAACAATGCTATTGTTGGAAGCTTCACGTGACTATATAGTGAAAGAATTTAAAAATATTTTTATACGTATATGTACGCATAATTTTTGAGTTCTTTATTTACTTATTTTTATTATTAAAATTAAAATTCCAACGATAACTGTAACATATGCTCACATTGTTCTCGTTCAATTCAATTTATGCGCATTTATATACCTCTACACTTACTGGTCGGTCTCAATTTGTATTTCATTCATTAATAATATTATTAATATTTTCTTATTTATACATACATCAATCGCACTATATGCATATTGTCAGATTTTTTTAATTGTTTTTCAGTCATCCAAAAAACATTCATTTTTAAAGAGTGAATTTATGATAAATAAAAAAAGGTGATGAAATAAATTTTTCTTCGCAATAAAACTACTTACTAATACATAAAAATAAACTATCTCATAATCAACTTACCTCATTAACAGAAATTCAGTTTATAAATAGCCTTGAATTACAACCCCAAACTGTACATACGATATTTTCCTGAATACTGTAATTTTAGTAGATCGAGAAAAAATGGCAAAGATAATTCTTAAATGGCACTCTGCTTTGTGATCAGATTTTCACATTGGGTTACGGTATTCAAACAAAACCAAATTTAGCATTTGATTCCGTTCATTAGAATCCTTTCATTAATCGTCTTCCGAAAAAATTTCATATTTTTTAAAACAGAAACTTTTGTTTAAAGAATAACATTTTGACACATATTTATTAAAAGCGATTTTCTGTAATTATGCACCAGCAGCAATGAAACGTGTCTCCGAAAAAAAATCGACCCCTGATTTTTTGTCATTTTTCGAAAACCCCAGCAAAGTTAGGAAGGCTCCTGAAATTTTTCCGAATTTGGTTAACTGGTTGCTGAAATATGGCCTTTCAAAAATTGCAACCTCAGAATTTTGTGATTTTTTCGAAAAAACTGAGAATGGCCATAACTCGGTG
>SAUE01000100.1:82574-93085 GCA_009724625.1 Deladenus siricidicola | reverse complement strand
CAAATTTAAAAACGGTGTGCACTGCAAAAAGTTACAGCGGTTTGAACAGTTTGAATTTAGGTAAATTTTGCTAATTTTTCATTACTTTTACACAATTTTTACTAACTATGGTATATTTTTCTCATTTAATTTTATACTTTTCGGAATGTTTGATATGTCATTCGATGCGCTTTTTGATGCTCTTTCATTTGAAAATAAAATCAAATGTCTCTTTTCATTTTTTGAACTTTTTTGGCGGGAATTTAAATGTTCAAATTAAAACTTCAATTCTACTGTTTGCAAATGAAAAACATATTTTTTGATGAAAAACATGGTTTTCCATTATTGGTGTAGACTTCGTTTACATGTTTGATTACGATAAAATCTAGATTACATAGTCGACAAAAGTTACAGTAAGGGCTATGGCGCTTTTTGAACACACATGGAGTACTGTATGATAATATGTACTACATATACATATATGTGGCCACAGTATGTGTTACAGTAGGCCTACACATCTATCAAATTTGAACTCACCACGCTGGATTACCTAGGAGTGGGTTTGAGGCTCATCACTGAGGAAAATTCACCGAGTTATGGCCATTCTCAAATTCTGAGATTGCAATTTTTGAAAGGCCATATCTCAGCAACCAGTTTACCAAATTCGGAAAAATTTTAGGAGTCTTCCAAACTTTGCTGGGGTTTTCGAAAAATGACAAAAAATCAGGGGTCGATTTTTTTCGGGGACACATCGTGGTGCATAATTACAGAAAATCACTTTTAAAAATTTATCCTGATTTATTTAAAAAATACAAAAGTGTCAATTAGGTTCCAGATTATACATCAAAATATACATTTAAAAAATTTACAACAAAACATAAAAGAATTTTTGAAAGTTTGTCACAAATTTGGGGAGGGAGAGGGTTATTGCGAATTAGGCGTCACAAAAAGTTTAAAATCCTACAAATTATTTAACCTTTTTTGTACAAAAATAGAAAGAATTATAGGAGAACAAGAAAATTAATAACGACGCCCACGTGGATAGCGCTTCGGCAGCCGAAAGTTGGTCAGTAAGCCCTTCGATTTCGTCTTCTCGTGGGCCGCACAACCTGTCGCATCGTCAGATTTTCCGTTATTATCGTTTAATAAGGCGTCGTAGGCGGCGGTGGCCGCGTCGATTTCAAAACGCTCGGCCGGTATCGGAAGCTCACCAACGTGCGCATGCATTTCGCGGCGAGACTCCGGTCGTTCACGATGTCGGACCAGCGGCAAAAGGTCGGGGTCGACCTTCGGCGAAAGTAGACGAAAAGCCGGTATCTAAAATGTAGCAAATCCGAAAAATTATACAGAAAATTCAAATAATTTTTTTGTAAGTTTACACAGTTCAACAAACAAAGCATCGAAAGAAGCTAATAGAGGACATTACAAAAAATAAATTTTAAACCACAAAAAAATTATTTTAGCTGAATACACAAATGAAACTTATTTCACAAAAATAATTAAAAAATAAACAAAAATATGTGGCAAAATATTTTGATGTTTTCCCAAAACGAATCTTCGAATTTCGGAGAATTTTGAATACGCCAAACAATGCAATAACTCACTCATCATCATTCAACTACAACACTCACGTTCTTATTAAAGTCGTCGAGGAAGAGTCGTTGAGAGCGTTCGTCGAGCCATCTCGCATAGTCCTGTTCCAAGCCGTCGGGCATGCCGACCATCGGACGAATAAAATGCTGAACAATACGATGAACAAAAATGTATTGCATTGGCGTCTCAATGGAGAAAGCGCGCTTGGACCGCAAATAGTGCACGGCGCGCTGAACGGAGTGCTAAAAATTCACTTTTGGTCTTGTAATATTTTTTAGGTTAATAATAATAAGCAAATTATTTTCATAAAAAATTTTCATGAACAGGCTTTTCAAAATCATTTTCAAATGGAGAATTATTTTAATTCTTAGTTTTTCCCATATAAATATTTGAAATTTTAGGGATTCCTCACCACATGAAATTTTTTGTTGAATTCCTCTCACATAAAAAATAACTGGCGAAGTCACTTACTAGACCACCAACTTGGCAACACATTGTATTTTTTGAACCTGATTTAAATGGCAGAAATAAGCAGTCATCCAAAATCAAACAATTAGCACTAAAGTGAATTATGTGCTGCAACATTGGGAGAAAGCAAACTAAAAAAGAATGTAACCGACGTCTGTCACACAATATTTAGTGCCAGATAACTCAGCTATTGATCCTCTTCTTAATGTATGCATCCCACATATAATCTTTTTTAAAAGAACAATTAATCCCATCCTATCTCCGAGTAATTTCGACCATTGCGAAAATTTTGAAATTGTCAAAAAAAACATTACTTGATTGAGTCTAATTCTGTACAAACCTTATACAATGGTCCACGAATTAATTGCGAAATGCATAATTCCGCTGCCACCAAACAAGCCGCGCGACTAATACCCAAACAGTCGTGCACGACCGTGGGCTTTGTGCAGCATCGCGCCAGTCGTAAGAGTCGCAGCGGTGCGTCCACGTTCTCCGAATTGTTCATATCCGCCTGCCAATGCTCCACGCGAAGCTGAAAAATTATAATTGAGTGTTTTTTAACATTAATCACCTAACTTCGTATCAAACATTTGACCGACTTAAATACACAATAATTTATAACGTTTATTTCAAATACGATTTAAAACAAATATATTGAATATTCAAAAACTCACTTCCTTGCCTGATGGTCCAATTACGAGTATCTTCGTCACGCGAAACAGCGAATCTCTGGACTTATCCATGTCCTCGTTAACAATTTCCAAACCATTTAAGTGCAAACTGGAGCCCACTCTAAAATACCGCATACATTAAAAAATTAATTTTTAAAAATCACAATTCATCTCATAAATAAACAACTCAAAAAACGACAACATTTAGCAACAAAATTAAAAAATTGATAAAATCATTCAATACATTACTAAACATAAGTAACAAAAACATAGTTACTTCTTCGGCCAATATTGTGCGCATCGACTGGAGTCCTTTCTGCTAATCAGCATAAAAATGTAGCAGCACTCTTCCTGCCACACCATCTACAAATTTAATTTAGCGTTAAAAATATTCGACAAATAGACAAAAAATATACCAACCCTCCAAAAGTCACGAATAGTATTGGCCATTGGCGCTTGAGTGATGATGAAGTCGTTGAATAAGATGGAGGATTTAACGTAGTTCGCATGCACAAAGTCATCCTCAAATTGATTGGGCTCAGGGAAGCGCAGAACGACCCGGGTGTCGTCACGGCATTTAATCCCTAAAAATAACATTTTGTACACACTCAGACCAAATTTTAAACCTTGCTCAAATTTAGACAATTTTTTAACAAACTGGATTTCACCTTCTTCTAATTAATTTTTGTAACAAATTATTTAATTTTTAAAGCATTCAGATTATTCAAATTTCCATATGAAATTTTAAAAAATGTTCACTTACGCGGATTTCGGCACTTATCCTGAAACTTGTCGGAGTGTTCGTGTGTAAATTGAATGTGATTGATTTGATTGTCGATGATCTCAAAACGTCTCTCCATTCCGCCGACGATAGTATGATTAAACACCTGTTTACGCGCCGGACCAAAAATACGCCTCCCCAAATAGATGTTGTTATAGACTAAAATGATAAAGACATATTTTTCGAAAACATTTCCTAGTAATGAGGAGTAACATTGCTTTATCCCTCTTCTCCCGAAAATTCAGAAAATTATTTTGTGCTGCAGTATTAGGCCTAACGTAAGCAAAGCCTATATATTTTACGTCATTCTGAGTACTTCTGAAGCATTTTGAAACAAAAAATTTAAAACTTATACCATGGTCCCCTCCGTGGTTTTCAAAGAATCAAAAAGGCTTACATTTCCCATGCAATCGAATTCGATCCTTGTCCATCTCAACATACTTATTGTAAGCCGAAAAACGGCGGCGGATGCCATGTCCATCAAAATTCGAATTAAAAAAATCTGCGACTCGTTTGTTACCCATAATTTCTACATAGAATATAATTTAAAAATAAATTAAAAATACAGAACGCAAAAATAACATTTACCGTCAAAATTCGGTCCAAAAAATGCCTGGGAATTCGAGTTAATCATCATTATTTCGGCTAACCTACAAAATGATTGGATAACATTTTTCATGCTTAATTAGCCCAACCATGCATGACGGACTCCTACCTTTTTTTGCCCCCCTTCCCTCTAACAAAAAATGGTCCTCAGCTTTTCAAGTGCAAGATATAACTTTTTCGCTTAATCATTTCCGACTTACTTTTTTATAAGAAAATAAAAAGTGTTTTGTAGAGCTCGACGAACTCTTTTTAATAAAAATCAAAATAAATTATACCATTAAAAAGAGTTTGTCGAGCTCTACAAAACACTTCTTAATGGTATAATTTATTTTGATTTTTATCCAAAAACTCGGGTTTTTATTTAAGGAAGAAAAATTCCCCAAACGAAAAGATATTGACATCTAGCCGCCCATATTTTGTACAGAGATTAAGCAAAGTGAGAGAGGCCAGAGATAAAATGCCGGGTTCAAGTTAAACAACTGGTTGTATGGCCCAAACTATAAAAGGTTCAAAAACCTCTCAATTACGGAAATAGTGCATTGAGCAAATTTACATGTTGCAAATTTATTTGTTAGCAGTGTAAATTTTCCGTAAATAAAATAAAAAGTTGCGCGTGGGAGTTTGAGGTCGTAAAGCGAAGAGTCGAAAGCGAATTCGTGAGTCAACCTTTTTGTAGGTCAGTCTTTTGTTGGATAATTAGACTTTATTTTTAGTCACTTTGAAAAACGAATGTTTAAATTTTTAAAATATACATCGGAGAATAATGGAAATTAACCAAATTCAAAAATGCACTTTCCGATATTGACTTAAAAATAGGGTTTTTGGAACATTGCCAACTCGTGGTCGTGGCCTCAACTCACTGTGGCATCAAAAGTCCAAAATTTGACTTCAAATGAAAAAATCGTATGATTTCGCTCTTTCCTAAGTAAACCACTGGCTTAAAACCAGGCTCACTCACTCGTCAACGAAGCACATTGGCTATTGCAGCTGTTCGCGGTGGTCAAAAGCGGTATGTTTTTAACTAATTTTTTTCACAAGTGCAGGCATGTCTCGTACTTGTAATCGTATCTGTCTAACCTCACCCAATGCCTCCATGATCGTATATGTTACACATATAATTATGCAGACAAAATTATGAATATATATGATAAAAAATGGGTCTGTGGAAAATGCTGAGCTATACAAAAAAAATTGATTTTGAAATATTGGCAGGTTATTTCCAACACCTTCTAAGTCCCACACGAATTTCCAGTCTTATGAATGAAACAGGCTCATCGAATAAACAAGTAGTCGGGAAATCTGCTGTCGGGCGCCTTAAAATTCTGTTTTTGCAATTTCACTTTTTGGTTGGCCCCAAACTATTAAAACTAAACCGGTTTTTTACTGTTTATCTTTATAAATATTTAGAAATTTTTATTTGATATAGAAATGGAGGGACTCGTTCTTGATGTTAGCAAAATGCTTCTAAACTACGGAATTATTGCCGTTCCCGCCATCACAGCCGCAGTCTTGGTGGGTTGCGGCAATAATAGCAGCGGCTCAAAGCGCAATGACAAGAGCGTGAAGCGCGAAGTTAACAGCGGAAAAATTCCGAAGAGTAACAAGTCAACCGCTCGGCACAAGGTATGTTATTGGGGCAAGAAAGCTCCCATTTATGTTTGTACCTAACGGTAAAGAAGTTTTTTAAAACCTCGAATAGTACTGATCTATTAATTTATTTTTAGAAAGCTTCTACAACATCAAAGCGAAGTGTCAGCGCTCGAAGTCAATCGTCAAAGAGTAACTTTTACAAGAAATTATGAATTTTTATTTAATAAAAAGATGGTGGGTGGACGGAAGAATTTCAAATTCTTTGTTTCAAAACAGTTTTCTTGATTGTGGTGTAACTTGAACCGAAATGCATCCGCAGAATCACATTTTATCCGGATTCAAAAGTATGTTTTAGAACGGATTTTTGGATACAAAAGAGTCAAAAGTCGTGAAAAAACGGCGGGGGTTTCAATTTTGTATCTGGAAAAAAGTATGCGATCATTGGATTCATTGCAGGATGCAAGTTACCGCACGATTGTGTCACCATTTTATGTAAAATGGAGACTTTTTTTTATGTAAAATGATGTAATGTATTTTTTATTTTGTTACTTTTTTTACTTTGATTTGTTTACCAACCTATGGCTACGATTTTGGATAAAGCCTAGTTTACCCCCCCCCCCCAGAATTCCGAAAGTTTTTTTACTTTTTCTAGACCAGTTTTCCGCNTTGGTTTTCGGACCTCCGAAGTTCAGAAATCCATAAAAAAAACCACAGGGGGGACCAAGGTACAATTTTCGATTTTTTCGAGAAAATTTTTTCAGTGCATATCGCTTCAAAATCACTCAAAACCGTGTAAAACGCAATAAATACGTATTGGTAGGCTCCAAACGGTCTAGGAAGTTTCTAAATAATCGCTTCAGCACGTCCTCGTCAGGCCGGAGTAGGTCAAATAATGAAAATAATGTTTCAAATCGTTTTGCGCCACACCTTTTACGATACTTTTGTCCGTGTCTAATTCAATTTTTGATCACAGATTTACAATTCAATAAAAACGGGAAAATTTCCAGGTTATGCCATAAAACGATGATATGACGGGATTTTGAGGCGATTTGCAATGAACATTTTCAACCCTCCTTTAATCATTGGGGGAAAGGGGACCTTAAATAGGTAGTGAACGGGGCATCAAGGTTAAAGGTTCTCGACGAAAATTGTACCTTGGTCCCCCCTGTGGTTTTTTATGGATTTCTGAACTTCGGAGGTCCGAAAACCAACTTTTTTGGATTTCCTGGCAAAAAACCAATATCATATTCGTAATCAGGGCGGAAAACTGGTCTAGAAAAAGTAAAAAAACTTTCGGAATTCTGGGGGTGGGGAGTAAACTAGGCTGACCCCACGATTTTTTCCATTCGACCACAATGGATTCGGATCTTTTAAAAATTGGGAATATTTTTTTAAATTTTTAGGTGCGTCTAAGAGATCATCAAAAAAGAAGTCATCTTCTTCGAAGAGCCACCGAAAATCACTTAAAAAATCGGTGCGAGCGAAGGTACGAATTTTTCGAACACAATTGACTTAAAATTGAACAAGTGGCTAAGTTTTTTTAAAGAATGTTGATGTTTTTAGTCCGCGTCTGTTGCCAATGCTCCCAAATCTGCGGTTGTGCCAGCAACTCAAAAGCAACAGCCACCATCAGCAACGTCGATGAAAACATCGGTGTCGATGAAGAAGTCCGATTCCGTGAAAGCGCCCAGTGCTAATGAGGGCATGGGCGTGACGACTATTCACATCGGTATGTTTTTGCTTTTAATTTAGATAAGCTTTTTGTGTGTTACTATGAAACATATTAATGGTATTTAATATTCTAGGTGCGGATGCGTCCGGAATTTTGAAGTTGATTCCGCCCAATTTGCGCTTCAACAATCGTCAGTCGGAAACTCTTGAAGTAATTCTCAAAAACCAATCTAAAGAGTTCATTGCGATTAAGGCGAAATGCTCGGACAATCAGATTTATCGTGTGGATCCGGTTTACACAGTTCTGAAGCCGGAGCAAAGTATCAAAGTTTCGGTTCATCGCGAGGCGACTCCTTTCAAAATCGACAAACTTGTCTTCGCTGTGCTTAAGGTGAGCATATATTAGTGATTGCACTTGTTTTATTTACATATATACTTATTTATGACACAGGTGCCTAAGGGATCCGGAAATGCTCGTGACGCATTCAGCGCGATACGAACGAGCGTTCAGGAGACACTTTTCGTTCTGCCGCTTTTCACCACCGCAGCCCCATCGGCGTTTTCGGCACTAAGTGAAAGCATCAGCCAGAAACACTTTCAATCCGTCGAGAACCCCGCCCCAATGAAGAACATGATCGGCGTGCAATAAATGTATAATTAACACCCTGGCTGATTGGTGTGAGGTTTGCTCGTTCTGAGTGGATTGATTGTGCCGTTGTTTATATATAATTGGGGAAATATAGGGTAGTCCGAATTGTAAATATATGGATAAAAATAAATGCTGTGTATAATATTTTTTTTCAGTTCGTGTATAAATGTACATGCATAAATGTATTTATCAAATTCATCGAATTTTTTAAATAGCTTGAAAAATATTTAATTTTTTCGTGTGCGGACTGAATGACGGGTTCCGAATTGACGAATCGCTCGGACGATCGGAGTACTTCACCCGCCGAAGTTTTTCTATTAAAGGTGGAACCCAGTGAGGTATTTAATGCTTTTACTATTCTATTCACATTTATAACTTATTTGTTTTACGTCGCAGAGGTTACGGATAGCCCTGTAAAGTAATAATTGAGTTACTTGTTTTGATGCATTTTTTAAATTATAAGTGTTTAAATTATTATATGGTATGTATATTGTCGGTTAGTTTTATTTTGGCTGTGATTCTGTGCTTCATGGTTGTTTTCAGATAGTTTTTGTGGGAAATCTGCTTGAGCGAATTCGAACGCTAGTGACAATTCATAATCGGAGCGGCATACGCCAGGCATTTAAAATTCGTTGCTCCTCGAATGAGGCTTTTCGGATTAGTCCACCGCTCGGCATAATCCACCACACGCCCGCAGAAGTGGAATTAATTTACAGGTAAAAATTTGATATGTGATAAACCCTAGTTAATTGCAGTGCTTTGACATGACTCGCTAAATGACTCAGTGACTCGCGAGTCGCGCTTGCGTTTGAGACGATTTTCGTCATGTGACACTTGACGAGTCATACAGAAAGTGACTCACTACGTAACGAGTCACGTAACTCGCGAGTCGACTCACGAGCCCGGGCCACTTAACTAAGATGACTCACGAGTCGACTCGCAACTGAGTCATCTAAATTATGTGACTCGCGAGTCATTTAAAAAATCTCAAAAAATCTAACTTCACAAAAAAGTCATAAAATTGAAAATAATACTTACCTGCCAAATTCTGATTTGATTGTTAAATTTATCGATTCCCTCATCAAATTCTACGGAGTACAAATCATATTGGTGTCAAAATAAGATAAAGAGGTATTTCAAACACCATATTTATTAAATTTTAACTGATAAAAATCTTTTTATTAAATCACTGGGTAATAATCAAATTCAAAAAACAACAACATTATAAGTAAAAAATTTTTAGTGTTTTTTTAGTAACCAATCTATTTTTAATTGAATAAAACATTAGACCCGGTACTTTCCTGTTATCAGGAGCCCAAAAATTGTTTTTGTGATTCTTTTAGGTTTTCTAGCACGGGGAATTCGATTTTAATAATGATTCTCACTGATTTTGTTTGTTTTTGTGCAGTTTTAAAAATCATTATTAAAATCGAATTCCCCGTGCTAGAAAACCTAAAAAAATCACAAAAAAAATTTTTTGGGCTCCCGATAACAGGAAAGTACCTTAAACCCTAAAACAACTTTTGAGCAAAAGAACTTAAATAAAAACAATTTTAGACGACAAAAACTTAAAGAAAAAAATTGATCAAATCTTCGTTGAACGTCAGCAAGACCTTGCGGCGTATCGTTTTCGCCGTTGTGCTAGCTTTATGCGAGGCATAATTCAAGGTTAGCTGAGAGAAGAGCCTTTCCACCGAATTTTTGTTTTTAATTGGATGAGGTTTTTGACTTGAACAAAATTTCTTATATATTCAGGTTTTTTTATTCAGAGTAATCAGAGTTTGCCTGTTATGTGTGAGAATTTAATCAAATCTACCGACAAGCGATTCGCCGATATTTTATCTTTCGGCCGCGTAGAAGCTCAGATCCAATATTTTTAGCTGCTGCTTGCTTTGATCCAATCGTCGCTCCAAAACTGGTTGATTCACACCTTAGCGTGCTAGCTCGTGAAGCCATAAAGAATTTGGTGAGTATCAAATTTTTAAAGATTTTGTTATGAGAGTAACCGTAGTTCACTCACTGCATCTTGCTGAAGAACGTCAGTAAAACTTCGGATCGACGACGTCAATCACATTTTTCATCAAATTCTTATCTTCCTCGGATATTGTCTCCCAACGAAAGTCATCCGAATCACAAATAAGATTAACGTCATTGATAAGTTCAAAAAGCCTTTTGTAGGTAATTTGTAAAGATGACCATCTTGTGTTGGCTGGGAAGAGCAGTTTGCGACCAGTCCTCACATATAACGCTTTAGTGGCGGCGTGAGATTTCGAGTATTTCGCAATGACCTTAAAAACGCGCTGAAAAAGCAAACAAAATACAAGAAATTAAATAAAAAAATATTTATACCATTTTTACTATAAAATAAAGATAAACCACCTTTCTCAAGTTGATCATATGCTCGTCTTTCTCAAAGACATCCTTCAATACCAATTGCAAGCGATGAGCCGCACAACTTAAATGGTTGGGTTTATCCACCATTCCCACATCAGAATCCACCATG
>SAUE01000100.1:50847-81221 GCA_009724625.1 Deladenus siricidicola | reverse complement strand
TTAAGTCCATCGGTTCTTGAAAGCAAAGCCTGTAAATTTGTTTACCATTAAAATTATAAGATGAAAATTATCAAAAGGTATTGGTGAAATTTACTTTTAAATATTTGTTCTTTTTTATCAATTGCATTTAAAATATCCGTCTTCCAACGTGAAATTGCATCATATTCCACTTTGTGAACGAGTTCAAAGTGTCGCGAAGCATTGTATGCCTTGAATTTACTCCCAGACGAAGACTTAAAGGAGCATCGTTTACATTTTCCATCGACAAACATTGTTTTGAAAACTGAGTAGACTAAAACATGGGGATAAAGTTAATAAAAAATCAAAATTGGTCAAGCAAAGCTAAGCCCAATTTACAGAAGAAAATTACTTAAGAAGAATATATATCATGCTCACTTTCCGGGTCCGACATGCTTTCTAAATGTGAAACATAAAAACTCATAAATCTACAATAGCGGAATTTTTTGAGGGTGCAGTGTCTCCAAAATTTAGTACACGAAGTTGGGAGAATTATGAAATTTATGAAAAAATAGCAGAAAATTTTAGCCTTTTCTTGTTACTGTAGTGGGTGAATATGGCTGTGCAAAAGGGAAGACTGCCATCAATCTCGGCCGGCCGGTTGTCTCCCGTCGCAGCTTAATGAAGTGAGCGATTTTTCTCATATGAATTGAGGGTTTTTGAAATGACCATGTAAAGCAGGGTTGGGCGGAAGTAAAAATTTTAATTTTAAAATTTGCTGTTTTTGACATTTTCAGTGGGTGGAAGTAAGAGTTGGGTATGGTGGCCTCCAACCCATGTTTGGACTCGGAGTTTGGCTCAGTCTTAGAATCAGTCTTAGAAGGATATTAGCAATCTCCCGTGCCAAAACAGCTAACAATATCACAAAATAGTTTTTCGTGGCTGATAACCCACAAAATACTTAATTTTTTTGGTAAACCGCTAATGAACATGAAATTTTTTCTGAACAGGAGTGTTTATGTTTTTATACAAATTTATTATATTTCTTTATTTTATTTAATAGTTTAGTAATCAAGAACTTAATATTTAGATTATGTTTAAAAAACGATACGCCGCAAGGTCTTGCTGACGTTCAACGAAGATTTTAAATAATTTTTTTCTCTAAGATTGCTTAAAGTTTTTTTGTACTTTTGATATTCTTGTTTTTGGAATTTGATATTTCTGGAATTAGTCTGTTACTCAATAATTTATTATCATAAAAGAAATTCATCAACATTAAAACTTAATAACACATGGTGTTCGAAATACCCCTTTATTTGTTATCTTGTTTTAACACCAAATGCAATGAGTTAAACGATGATTTGTGCTCCGCGGTATTTGATGAGGGAATCTTAACGATTAAGAAATTTAATAATGGAATTGAGAAATTTAACAAATTTGATGGCAGGCTCAATTAGTTTCAATTTTATGACTTTTTTGTGAAATCTTGAGATTTTTTAAATGACTCGCGAGTCACTAGTTAGATGACTCAAACGTGCGAGTCGTTTAATTTAAGTGACTCTCAGTTGCGAGTCGACTCGCGAGTCAATTAATTCGTGACTCGTTACGTGCGGAGTCATTTAGTGAAGTGCCCTTTCCCGCGTAAAAAAAGTGTTTAATCTTTTAAATGATAAAGAGAAGAGTCACTTGACTCTTTACGCCCTTTCGAGAGTCATTTACGTGAGTCACTCATTGCGACTCGTCATTGTGAGTTGAGAGTCGTTTATGCGGGTTTCTTTAAATGACTCGGAGTCAATGAGTCAAAATGCGAGTCGTCCCTAAATGACTCGCGAGTCGCGAGCCAAGTTTGGTGAATTTTCGCTCTCGACTCACGAGTCAAAGCGCATTTTGCCAGTCAAGAGAGTCATTTAAATTGACTCATTTGCCCGCTAAATGGCTCGCGCGTGAGACTTTTGCGAGTCAAGTCAAAGCACTGGTTAACTGAAACTGATGTTATGTTATTCTTGACGAAAAATTCGTCCAATACACTTAATATATTTATCAAATTTTTGCAGAGGAGACAAGAACACGCAGCCGGCCGTTGGGCACCACTTTACGGTTTACCACATACCAGCGCCGTACGGATGCACACCGGAGGGAGTGTGGGAAGAACACTACGGTCGCGCGCAAGGCAAAAAACACTTCCCCGTCTCTTTTGCATATCAATAACTGCCACACCAACTTCGCGCTGACGTCAGCTGTCCATTCGGTTATTGCTAATGCGGGTTAATGGCGATGAGGTTGAGGGGGAATGTCAACATCAAAAATTTTTATTGTCTGTGTATAACTTTCTATTGTATGTATATATTTGGTTTCTTTAAAGGTTCGCATTAATTGAATTTTAGTGTGAATAAATGGGTGTAATTTGTTTTCAAACTGATTTCTAAATTAAAACGTTTCACTTTTTCAAAAATGAAGGACCTCAATTTGGCGGAAGTCTTACGAGACCGCAATTGGTTTTAAGAATTTCAGAATGGAGGAACGAAGAATTAACGGCTGGAGGAGATCAGTGCCGTGACATTAACTACACGTTCAAAAGTATAAGGACAGTTTAAGAATTGGCATAACTTTTGTCTCAAATGTCGGAATCGGATGAAACTTTTTTTAAAACACGTGGTTTTATATCAGAAATACTGGACTTCCATGGTTTTTGAAATTTTTCAAAACGAAAAATTTTTCATTGTATTTTGGAAACCGAATTTATTTTTAACTTTTGGAATCTTTCGTAGGGAATTTGTTGAAAATTACGTTTTTGTCTATTTTGGCGATTCCTGCCGACGCCATTTATAACAGATTTGACTGCGAAACTTAAAATTAAATTTTTCAATTTAAAAATTTTTTTTTGGAAAATACACAAGACAAAAAAATTTCGGTATTGTCACTTTACTATTTTAACGGTATAAATGCCATATTTTATATCGATTTATGGTTTGTGACAAACCAGAGTGATTGCGCAATCTCAAAAGGTCGCATCATACTTATCATTTCCTAACTAACATCCATTTTTTGCAGTTTTAGATCTTTTAGAAAACTGCAAAAAATGGATGTTAGTTAGGAAAGGGGTATTGGCGAGGATTTCCCACACTTCATTTGGGTAAAATCTTTTAAAATTTTGAGCTGATCTATTCTATTCGATATATTAGCCAAAATTCACTCTCCTATTCGATATTTTTTTCTCGCCTTTGAAGTAGTCAATTCGTAGTGAGGTACATCTGCGCAGTGTGTGCTTCAGTGTCGAGAAAGGTCGAAAAGAATGAGCTCGGATTTACCAGATCCTCGTCTGCCACAAATTGGCGAGATTTTGGATTGCAAGGGTAATAAGCTGCAGGTAGTGGAATTACTCGCTTCTGGTCCGTTCAGTGAGGTCTACAAACTGCGAGATGTTGAACATGTCGACAAGTACTACGCTATGAAACTGGAGAAACGGGATAATGAGCGGTAAGTGTTCTATTTTTATTTCCATGGCATAAATTTTGTGCCGTAACCGAACACAAATTACGGAACTGGCCCGGTTATTAACGACTTTTTACAAGGTGGAGTTGAATTATTTAGGCGAGTACTGAAATTGGACGCGTTCGTGCTGACAGCCCTGCACATATGCCATGGATTCCCTAAAATTTTGGTGTGCGGCCGTAATAATTTTTACGACTTTATAGTGATGCAATTAATCGGCCAAAATTTGGGACGTTTACGACGTGCTTCTCCCGGAAAAAAGTTGGTTTGAATATTAAAAATTGGACTCTTGCGGATCTTTGAGAAAAAAAAGTTTGGTTCTTACCGGTTATTGGACCGCCAAAAAAAATTTTTTATGATTTTTTTAGGTTTTCTGGCACGGGGAATTCGAATTTAATGTTTCTTACTGTTTTTGTGCAGTTCTCGATATTTTCACTGGGGGTAGGCGAAGTATAACGACCACCAACACGTGTTGAAGTCTCCTAGTCAAACTCTAAGTTTAAGCCAAACTCTGATTTCCCAGCCAGCTTCAACGGTACTTCTTCAATTTCCCCCCGGACCAAAATTTTCACTTGGGTCTCTAACTTTCTTTTATTTATTTTCATGACGTTACTAAAAGTAATCTAGAATCGTTTTGCAGCTTATAAAACCTATTCTGAGAATCTCAAAAAATTCAAATATTTTACTGACCAGCAAAAATTTGGTCAGGGGGGACGAAGAAGTGCCGCTTCAACACGTGTAGGGGGGTCGCCCCCCCCAATTGCACACGTGTTGGGGGGTCGCTATACCCCGCCCATCCCCAGTGAAAATGTCGAAAACTGCACAAAAACTGTAAGAAACATTAAATTCGAATTCCCCGTGCCAGAAAACCTAAAAAAATTATGAAAAAAATTTTTTTGGCTGTCCCATAATCGGTAAGAACCAAATGTTTGATTCAATCTATAATGTCCATTCATATCCTTACAGTACCTGTTTTTAGGTTCACCAAGTCGACCACAATTCGCATCGCAATTCAGACGCTTGACCGTATCGAGGCATTGCACAAATGCGGATTCATATCCCGTGATATTAAGGCGTCTAATTTTGCTATTGGTGTGGATAAAAATGACCCTAACATATACATGTTCGACTTTGGTCTTTCTCGTCGTTACAGGTTCGCGCTGTTGTAAAATAATAATTTGTAAGGAAATAATTTCAATTTAAGGGATGCAAATGGTGAAATTCTCCCACCGCGAAAAATGGGCGGGCTGCTAGGTACGGTGCTTTATGCGCCGCTGGCCACTCATGAAATGAAGGATCAATGCCGACGTGACGATTTGGAGTCATGGTTTTATATGTGCGTGGAAATGTTTTCGGGTTTGATTTTTGTTACTTTGTTTTTTTAATTTATTGTGGTATGCTACTGTAAACTAAGTTTTGATTTTGTAATGATATTCTAATAAAATTTGGAAAATTTTTAATTGTTTAAAGGATATTTGCCATGGGAGGGTGTAGCTCAACATGCATTCGCTCACCATAACATGATTGCGGATTGGAAGCGATTCTGTCAAGGGCCTGGGCGCGAAACATTTTTGCAAGAGTGTCCGCCGGAGTTTGGTGGCATATTTGATATGATAAATTCCATAGGGTAAACTAGGATTTTTTTTGCAATTTTATATTAAATAAAAACATTCTAATTTGTTTTCTTTCTACATTTAATTTTTTTGAACCAGACGTCGTCGTACATCAAAAATTCTCAATTTCCTCATATTTTCAGATCAAAACCATTTTGGTCGAAAAGTTCATAATCACATTTTTTCAAAACGAAATTTTATATGAACTTTTTCGAATCACCGGTTCTGACGCATTTCAGGTATTATCAAGAGCCGGATTATTGGCGAATTCGTAGCGAGTTGGAGAAAGTCGCTAACCAACTGGACATGCAAATGCCGTTCGATTGGAATGTAAGTTTATTTTTGTTTATTGTATTATTTAAAAATCTCATTTCTATGCTCAACCGTGACATTTTTTCCGCGAAGTCGCCAAATTTTTCAAGACTAAAAACGAGAATTGTTTTTAGCAGCTGAACTCGGACATTCTCGAACGCTCGGAATTGGTGGGCGATGTGGGCGAGACGCGCTTTGCCTCGCAGAAATTGAACATGCGTCGTATGGAGACCATTACTGCCGCACAGTCCATCACTTGTCGGGAAAATACCGAGCTTGAGCAGGGCTCCTCGTCGCCCATACTGGAAGCGGCCGACGGCGGTCTTTCCAATGTTGATCTTTTCACGCCGCCTGTGGACGAATGATTTGGTAGGTTTGAGCGTCTTTTGTGTAATGTAATTTTGTGGCTCTGTGTAATTTCAATTGGACATTCGAAAATCGAGTATCCACTTGTTATAGAAAGCGGAATTTCGAAAATTTTAGTGAGTGAATTTTTTCATTTAACAGGAAAATTTACGTTTTGCAATATGGACGTCCATTTTTGTAAAATTTGTAAGGCAGAGGGAAAATTCGAAAATTAATTTAGCGAGTGAAAATAAAAACATTTTTAACACCAAATTTAAATTATAGGAAAAGTGGAAAAGCTGACTAAAGTTAAATCAACCTTGATGACTGGTGACAGTTTTTTTAATTTTTCCAACTGTTTGGTCGAAATGACTTTGAAATTGTTGCAAATTACTGAAGCTCAGAAATAAGCTTAAAATTTTTTTCGAAATTGTATTTATTGACTTGAGTTGTTTTACGCGGGCGGTTTTATTTTCTCTCTGAATTCCCACGATCAATATAATTTTTTCCGTAAAAAACGTCAATTCTTGCTGTACAGTTGGGAAAATAAAAAATCTATTTGTAATAGGAAAGTATTTTTTGATAATATGTGTATATAAGTGTTAAGGACTAGAATAAATATAGTATGAACTATAAATGAATTAATTTTTTTTGGCTTAGTGTGTTCGTTGATTTTTATTATTTTATTCGATGAAATAAAATATAAATTTCGAGAGAAAAAAATTAATATTAAATCTAAACTCTTTGTATGTTCAATTGTGCAAAGTTGTTGATGAGATTGGTTGTTTTGTGACAGGTTTCATACAATCTATGTTCAGCCCTGTTTGCGTTAATGTCCGTGTTTTCCTGAACGTTACTTGATGCTATTGGATGAGACTGGGCACGTGGTCGAAAGAACGCGGCGCACCGCGTACCGCGGATTTGAGCGGCGAGCTTCTGCTCCAGCCGCTTAAGTTTGCCGAATTTTGATGCCTCGCTGCTGGATATCTTCGACGACGATGTGGATGGAATATTAGCGGTTTCATCTCTCTCGTACTCGATCTGCTCACAAAAACCGAAGTGCACGTGTCGAACGGATGGAGATGAAGCGTCCGCGTACTGGAAAACTTCTGGGAAGTCGTCTTTTACACCGCTTGCCTTGTCGTCGTCACGAAGCCGTAGAATTAAGATTCGCTCACTGCGCAGACGTGGTTGCATGGAGTTGGTCGTGATAGAAGTTTGTAACTGTGAAGTGGTTGTAGTCAGTGATGTTGTGGGAGAACCGGATGAAGGCGAAGGAGTAGCCGAGGATGAGTACCCAGAATCAGTCACCACTGGAATCTCGTGCAGCTCGGAATCTAAGAATTGAACGAATGCAAATGCTTTTTTTTACTTTTTTTCTTTCTTGGAAACATTTATCCTAGCAGGCTTACCCATTGCTTTAATTGCAGAGGTTTGAGGTGAGTTGGAATCAACAGGCGTATAATTTTTGTCAGTTCCACAATCAACGTCGGGTGGCAGTGATAAATTACTACCCGCTAAAATCGTCGAACTAGTCTGAATAGAGGGGATGGTCGGATGGCATATTATTTTGTTAGCCTCAATTCTGGCGCTATTTCGCCTGGGGTTCTTTGATGAACGAATAATGGAAGTTGAATTATTTGTTGTGAGCTTGCTGGAGGCCGGAATTAAAGGCAACGATTTTGTAAGTCGAGGATCCCTACTACGGCTCTGCGGTTTTTGTTGATTATTGTGTGCTATGGACGGATACAATATATAGTCTTTGCGGACGACTGGTACGATAAAAGCCATTACTCTAAATGTTGACAATTCGTCATTAAATTTTTATTAGATAAATAGTAATTTTTATGCGATGCGCACGTCAATTAAAAAAACATAGGAAAGCGAAAATGAAAGATCAGACCGATTAACAGTAATATCAGCAATACGTAAACAATATTTATAAGCAATAATTTGTCGCGATATTTTTAAGTAAAATATTGTTCGACAGTCCTCAACATTTCAGTCAACTCGTTGAATAACAAGTCTCTTGTTCTAGTCGAAACCAACACATTATCGTTTAATATTCACGTAAATGTTTCGATACTAATTTTTTATACGTTTTGCGACAATAATAAGGAAAGTTTTTTTATGCGGAAAAAGGAATATACAGCCAATTCTTTAGAATAGATTATGTACTATTGCTGAATGTTCCAGCGATTTCGGGAGAATTTTCTTTACACGTAAACAAATACTTTGCATTTTTAGTCAAAATATTTTGAACAAAATCGACCGAATTTAAAATTGAGTGATAAGAACTTTCCTTGCATGGTCCACCAATTTGAATGTTCATATTTTGGTTGATTCTGAAAATATTAGGATTTTTATACGTTTTTCGACAAAAAAAAAGGAATCAAAAAAAATTTTTCAAAAATAATGCTCTGTAATTTCATCAAATTTGTTATTTTATTTTTTGAAAATATGAAGCTATAAATTTTTGATAAAATAATTACCGAATAACGTGAATTCTCAAGACCAAAGGCGTCTTCTTTCAACGTACAACTTGAACGGGAGAAAATCAAAAACGTGACGTGATTTATAAAAATAAAAGAATATTTTCGGAAAGAACTATATATGACAATTCCATAACAAAAATGAAATTTCGTTATTGGAAATGGAAGGTTGAGTGACAGAATTCGATTAAAATTTTAGAGGTAATAAAAATTTGAAGAACGATTTCAATGATAATCGGTTGTTTCATTTTTATTATTGTTTTGTCTTGCACTCGTCTCCTTTTTATTTCTTCAAAAACGACATAAACAAACATATTTCTCATCTCACCGCTTTCAAAACATTTTACTCGTGATTTTTCTCTAGCATTTACTCTTTTCGTTTTTGATTTTTATTTACTCATTTATCAATTCCATTACATCCGAAATGAATTGTTAGGCTCTTTTCCGATTGGACATGATGGAGATTGAAAAAAAGTGGCCGAAAGGAAGTAAAAGTCATGGTGCCGGAAATAGTTAGCATAAACAAAACAAAGGTAGGGACGAAAATAATAATCGGAATCATGGCATGACTACTGTCAAAGTGCAGAAAATGAATATTTAAAGCAAAGGAAAAAGGAAAATACGTATATAGTAAAGAATATTACTATATAAAAAAGTAATAAGAGGAGCGATTCACTGCAAAAAATTTTTTTGTGGAATAAAATGAGAAATTCGTTATATAAGTATGTGAAATAAAAAAACTGGTGAAAAAATTAAACAAAAGAAGTCCATAAAATTGATAAGTTTTTTTGTTGCTATCAATCGGGCCGGCAACTCTCACCAGGTATTCCCCAAAAAATTCTATTTCATAAAATCACGAGAATGAATTGAAAGATATTCCATTCCATAAATTAAACCGCCAGTCTTTTCCTTCTTAACAAAATGGACAAAAAACATCAAATTTCCCTCTAATGAAATTGCGAAAGCTTTAAAAACGTAAAATGGAACGGCTAATTAGGTCGGAAAAAACTAAATTTGTAATTGGAAAACCTATTTTTATCCCATTAACAAATTTCTTATCGTACAAGTAATAATTATTATCATCTCTCGATTCGAGTATAATTCCAACATTCATTCGAGCACAACCCTTGCCACAATATTTGGTGCTAGCTTTCCTTTGCATCTACGACGTCGTCGCCTGCAAGTTCTAAAAAAAGAAGGTGAAACGATTTTTCATTTGAAATTTTAGAAGCGGTAAAAAATAAAGCATGGCCAAAAAAACCTTGAAGGATTTGGAAATGTATTTTAAGAAAAAAAATCGTTTTTGTTCTCGTAAAAAAAAGGGTTATAAACGTCGCTTGCTGTGGTGAGGGGAGGGGGACGAAATCCTCCGTGGGAAATTTTAATTCGTGCCCTATGAAAAGTTTAAATTTTATCCGTTCTCGTTACTCCCATCCAAAAGACGCCACTGGTAGTAAAGAAAATATTTTTTATCAGTAACATTTTTTATCAAAATATATTAGCGAATTAAAACGTATAATAAAAACAAAAGTGACTAACCGTTCTGTTTAAACATTTCAGCCACGGATGTTGCAGTTCGCAATTCCAGATTCTCTTCTAAAACGCAAAATAATACATATATTTTAGAATTTCTATAATATTATAGGAATTATCAAAACATCGACTTTTAAATTAAAAAAATTATTTACGAAAATTCAATTTGAACCGCTAGAAATTTTGATTGTGTCACATGGTTTTCCTATGAAATACAAAGGCAATAACTTTATCAATAGATAAAATGGGATGGATGAAAATAAAAATATTGTTTTTCAGACCAATTCATTCCTGAAAATTTTAGTTTTCTAAGTTCTAAGCACTGATTTTCGTCATTTTTGACTGATTCTCGGCATTTGTGACTAAATTTAAAGTCACCAGTATTTAAAGTCAATGGCGTCACCAGTAGTTTTTCACATTTTTCATTCAACCAAAAAGCTTTTCATTTGGGGGAATCACCAAAATTTTTGGTTTTTAAACGAAAAACAAAATGTTCACAAATTCCTCCATGTGGTAAATTCCCCTCGCCGCCCTGTCCCCCCTGGCGACACTGCGGTTCAAAAGTATTGCGGTGCGCATAGAACAAACAAAGCATACCGAGTCTTTCAATGTTGTATATGCTGTGGACAAGACCGACTCGCGCCGCATAAATGACAAAACAAAGTATAAGTGTTAAAAGCGCGTCGATCACGTACACCGCAATGGTCAGTGACAAGTGTGAAATTGCTGACTGCGAAGTCTCGGCAGTCAGCTTTTTCTAAATTTTTCATTTTTCTAGACATCAAGACAAAACAATTCGAGTCCGGAGAAGAAGACATTGACAATTAGAAATAATAAAAACAAAATAATGGTTTCACGAAACTCAAAAGTTGTTTATCGTGAAAATAGAGTGACAACAGGGGTTGTACGTAATTACGAAAAATTATTTTCGTAACTCGTAATTCACCTTCAAAAAATTTCACTTAAATTTTACGGTTTCTTGACGTTGTAATATGTATACTGCAAAGTACGAAAAAAACTCGCAAAATTTTTTAAAAAGATTTTGTTTAAAATTCCTTGAAAATCGCGCTGATTTTGAGAAATTTTTCAGAAAAAGTCCTACGCCGAAACCTCGTAATTATACAAATTTCTCAAATTGCCAAACTCGTAATTACGAGGCTAACAAACCTCGTAATCGTAATTGCGCACAGCCCCGTTAACAATTGCATAATTATTTAAAAGAATTCCTACCGCCGATGGCAATTGTGTTGTCACCAAATGCGTTGACGAACCGATGGGCACTGGTTCACTGGTTGGCCTTGTGGGCTCGACAGTCGTCGTCGTGACGTACACTGTGGAAAGAGTAGTGGGAATAACGGTTGCTGGCGCAAATTCTTCGCTCGAAATGTTGTGCCCTTCACGAGGTTCCTGGACGATATTTTGACAAGCCGGAGCATCACGGATCTAAACACACAAAATGATAGGAAATAGAAAGTTCTGAAAATGATAGGAAATAAAAAAAGTAGAAATAATATGTATCAGTTCAAAACTAAAGCAAAAATTACCCAATTAATATTCCATAAAATGAGGTTTCGCCAATTCGACGGTACATAGAAATCTAGCTCCGGACTTGAACTTTTAGGTCTAAACATTAATTAAATATAAGAATAATCTATAATAATATAACAATAACAATATTCGAGTTACGCTAAAAATTGAAATAATAATTGAGTTAATAATTCTTACAGTATGACTACGCCGGTGAAATAATGTATATCGTTCAATATCGTTCTTTCGTCCTCCCTATAATACAAAATTTTAAAATTTAAATTTTTGGTGATAAAATTAATAAAAAAATTCCATTTGCAGTCATTTTGGCAATACCCACATTTTCTGGATTATTCCCCTTAAAGTCTCTCGTCCATTTTTATTCCATTTTATCATTGTGTTTCAGGATTCTTTACCATTTTTAGGAAAAATTGGAAAAAAGTTGTAGGACTTTGCTAGAGAAAAATTTTGAAATTTTTTCTTAAAATTTACTACTTTAGGTGGATTACGTAATGAGAATTTTTCAGCCGAGAATATCTACACAAAAAACCTCAATTAGGAACATTTTTTCGTAATTACCCGTATTTTTCGTAATTAAAACTCCCGTAAATTCATAACGCGCCCTGCTCGGAACCACGAAAAAGCAAAGTCACATACAACATATAGAAATTGCAGAAGTATTGATTGTAGTATGAGTACGATAATCTTCCTGGTTGTCTAGGCTCAAAATCCACATCCCAATACGTTACATTCACATAGTCATTTACGCAAACATAACCCTCGTGCTAAAAAAAACATAACCCTCGTGCTAAATTGATTTTTTCAATTAATTTCTTACCATTTTTAATTAATTACTGTTCAACATTGCTAAATGTCGATTTTTGGTTTTTTCTACAAAAAATGTTGAATGAAAACTGAAATTCCAATAATACATAAATCCCCTTCACACCACTAAGCTCATACCAGTAAAGATATTCCGGGAAAAAATTCCCACCTCAAATGCATTACAGGTGATTAGGCACGGCATAAAAACTTTTCCATTTTCCACGTCCACACAATCTCGAATGTCGTATATTCGACTGTGCATATACGCATAATAATATTGATCGTAGTCCAATTCGCGTACGGCTACCGTTCGAGACGTTTCCCTCAAAATTCGTTCGCTAAATAGTGCATAAAAATAGTGTTTAAATAATATCAGAAAGTTGTACACGAAAATGCTAAACATAAGTCTACTCCCCCAGGGTTCCAATCTTTTTCCACACCAATATGAGTGCGCACTGCTTCCAAATATGATATTGATTTTGCAAATCAGGGCATGCCCTGATGCCCGGGCATAATTTGTCAGAAAAGTTTTTGTTCTAAATCGCTTCAAAACTTTTCAAAATTTTTTTTGAAAAGTTTAAGCTGGACCTTAAAATCGTACATATTCGCCGCCTGCCCGCGAAACTAAAAATATGTTTTAAAACGAGATAAAGTAGGATTATTCTTTAAATAATAAGTTAACTACCGTTCCGATATGTATACAAGTTGATATTTGGCAATGAAGGTGTTGTTTGCCGGTGCTTTTGTGCGATAGATGACCGTATATCTCGTTGAATTTTCGACGAAGATACGCGCTGTGGGTATGTCACGTATAACTAAAGATTAATTTTCAAAAAAATAACAAAATTTTTTTTCGATTTTGAAGGAGGAAATTAACGGATTCGGAGAAGTTGAATATTAACTGTGCTTATTATTTTGTCGCTTAAAATTATGGTGTGGAGGGGGGGGATTGTTAAACACTTGTGTGATTTCTGCAAACGAAACCCCTTGGAGAGTTTTGGATCGGTGAATTATGAATTTTATTTTGTTATTAAAAAGTTCAATGTTTGTGTGAATAAATTTGAAAATCACCTTCCTTCGCTGTGTTTAAATAAGTAGGATTATCCGTAAGATCGGGCAAGTCGACTAAAAACGCAATTATCAAATTAAAACAATTATAATTGAACGTAAGACAAATTTACAAGCAAATAAAAATATTCACCTGTGTAACTTCCCTTATGATCTCGCGCGAAAAACTTCCAAACACCGTCATCCGACTTCGTAAAACCAAAAAGTCGAATGTAATTGTTTTTCTTTAACCAAACATCATCCAACACATCTGTGCAACGTACCGGCACCACAACAACGGTCATCATTGTGAACACCAAAATCGTGGTAACGACGACCATAAGCCGTTCGTATAGAAGCCCAGAAATGTGTAAAAACCTTGCCGTAAACTTCAGAAATTGACAATGACGTCTTCGGCCAATGCATGGGAGAATTAGCATAAGTTGGGTTGCCAAAACTGATGGAATCAATAAAACGACATAAATAAACAAAAGGCAAATATTCGAATTCCTGAACTTCAAATTCCTAAGCTAGCAAGGTTAGAAAAAGAATAGAAATGACGTTATTCACTCATCATTAATTTTTCTTTCATTTAGTAAATGAAATTACTCAAATTGAATTTACTCAGTTAATAAGAATTGCAATTTCAAAATTTTCAATTGTCTTTGATTACTTTTCCAAACAAAAGTTAATAAAAATTTATTGGCAGTTTTGAATGGACACAAAATATACATATATACCCATATCTTTTTAGTGTTAAATTATTATTATGTTTTAAATGTATGAATTTTTTCAAGTGCGTTGATTTCGCTTCATTTCGGAGAAGACTTCCGTCAACGGTTTGAAGCTGGAAGCAACGCGATCTTCAACCTAAAAAATTCGATAAATGTAAAATGGACAAAAAAAAACACGAAAACTTACTCTCCGATTCGCGGCGGGACGCGGAGGTAGGAAACACATGGGCGATGCGGTAGATCGGGAATCAATTGATGAGATATTTTTGCTTATAATCCCCGCATAATTATTAACACCACTTTTAATGAGGTCATCCACCACTTCTACGCCTATAATATCGACGACTTTTGCGTATATCAAGTCGTTCAGCTCGGCGTCCTCGAAACGATCTCTTACGTCATCCACCGTCGTGGAATCGGTTCTCCGCCCCAATGCCGATAATAAGTGAGAATTATCTATGTGGCGTTTATTTTGATGCAGTGGTTTTTGCGTGGAGGCAGGGCCGAAATTATTTGTCGAAAGGACTCTGGCCCCATTTTCACCCACATGTATCACGCATTTGTCGTTATCGTTGGCGTGATTCCGATCATCGAACATCCCGGCGTTATTAAATTGCAGTGACGTAATGCCCAATTGTGAGAGGTATTCGGACACGGAAATAGCGTCCGGGTCAATGCCCGAGTCCGGTTGGGAAAGCGGACCGGCCAACCGCGTAACATTCGTGGCACCGCCGCGGAGAATTTCCGTCGAGAAGCGTTGTGATCCTCCCTCAATGCGCTAAAAAGTAAAATGTAACTGAAAATTAGAAGAAAGTTATTTAAACCATTTCACTCTAAGTTTACATAACTTCTTTACTTCACTGAACTGGAGTTAGGCAAAAATAAAACAATAACCCGCTAGAACCTATAAAAATTGCGCTCACCAAAAACTGTTCCATGGAAGATTGCAGAGGTGGCGGTGGCGGCAATCTGAGTTGCTCGAAGGTGGGCGATGGGGAAATCCGATTTACGTCATCCATAATCGGCAGTTTTGCACTGTTCGCCACACTGTAGACCTGCTTCTTCGGCACTGCCAATCGCTTCTTGGCTGAAGGTTTTTTAGGTGTCGAGGAGATCGTTTTCGCATTGGCAGAGCGAGATTTGCAATAAATTCGGAAAACCAGTAAAATCAGACACAAAAGCGACGAGAGGAAGACGAAGAGGATACAGAACGCCGCCGAATTCATCGCCGGCACACTTCGCCAAAATTGTTCGCGAATGGAAATGCCCGCGACCTCTTTGCCCATCTGTAACTAATTTAGCATTGTTCAAGAACACATAAAACACTGAAATAAAACTTGGAAGATATCAACTTTCAAGTAAAAAAGAATATAAATTTAAAAAATAAAACAAATCAATAAGATATCCAAATTCCTTAAATTAAAATTAACCAAAATTAAAAAAAAATGAAATTTGATGAAATGTTTTATACATATAATAGAAAATAATTTTCATTGTCGCAGTTGCATCTGCGAAACATTTAAAATAGTAGCTTAATGTGTTAAAAATAGTACCTTAACACAATGTTAGGCGTTAGATTTACATTCGGTTCAAATATTTTTTCTCCAATTAAAACATAAAAAAACAATTCGTCAATTTTTTCAATAATTCACCTCAAAATAGACGACTGCCTTCGAGCTAAGTTCCTGAGACTTTGCGCCCGACGACGCAACGGCCGTTAGGCGAATAACACTGGAGGCCGGCGTGAACGAGTCGTCGTCCTCAACGGAGGGCAAATGACGACGCAAAAAAATCTCGCCAGAATTGGCGTCGATTTTGAAATATTTCGTAATAGAAAATTTTCGGCCGATATCATCCGCATTCAACGCGTAGCGAATCACACCATCGATTCCTGCGTCGCGATCCGTCGCCTGGACAGTTCCGATGCGCTGTCCCACCTCAACTCCGGGTGGAATCTACAAAATAACTTTTTAATGGCCATCATCCAAACAATTCGTGTAATTTTATTCAATAACTAGTCCTCATCTTCTTTTAAATTATTAAAAAGTTTTATATGGCTATCCATAAAAGTAATATGCAATGACAACAAACTTGAAACGAGTAAGAGAGCTTATTGAAGACAGGCGCAAACTCATCGACACCGGCTACAAACAATTGAAGTGTGGCCGATGCCTTGCGGTCCATAATGCGGTCCCGCACCGATATTTGAAATTCAAGCGTCAGAGCGCTCGGAACAGGCCAGGAAAACTTCTCGGCAAGACTTTCAAAGTCAAGTTTTCTTGTCAAATAAATTTCTGCAGTCGTCGAATTAATCGAAATGAATGGTTCACTGTCCTAAAACAAAAATAAAATAAGATCAGAATCAACGCTATAAACGTAACCCATAATAAATTTTTTGCGTGAATTTATCATTAAAAACATTGTTAAATCTTTCTAAAATTAAAAATATCAAACCGGTGATGTTTGTTTAATCGAATAGATCCAATTATGTCGAAAATTTTGCGGTAATTTGCTGATGGCCGCAACAGTGAACAAGCTTGTGCCCACAATCACAGACTCCAAAACCAATTTCCGAAAAATTTGCACCGGAAACATTGGCGCGGCGCCCGACCACTCCCGCAAATCCACCGGCATATCTACACGCTGGTACGCAAGACGTACGGGTATTCCGAGGTCCTGCGCCGAAAAAACTAGCGACATTCTAGGCGCAAAGGCGGAAAACAATTTGGAATCAATAGCGGAAGCGTCATTCTTGAGCAAATCATTCACCATCGCGTCATCCCAATGATCGAAAGTCACAGCACCCGAGTCGACATTCAACTTGAGAAGACCAAAATCATCACCAGCTAGCAAATTATAACGAATTTTCGCGTTATCCTGCTGATCCGCGTCTTTCGCAGAAATACTTAAAACAAGCACACATTAAAAATTCATTTACAAAGTAACAATAGCAAAGGTCACTTAGTAAACATTTTTAAACGTACCTGGTAATGACTGAGCCTCTTTTTAGTTTTTCCGTAATTCGTGCGGACGTATCCGAATGATTCCCACTCATGTCCTGCACATCTTCGAATAACGGCGCATTGTCGTTTGCATCCAAAACTTGAATAATCACTGTCACCACTGATGAAAATCGCTCCCTATCCCATTCCGCAATCGCCGCGCCCAACGATCCGGCAGACTTCGCAGAAGATGACATTGAGTTACAATGTTGATTGAAGCAATGCCGACTAATTCCTACGGTAAAGTTGAACTCCGACAACAATTCCCGATCCAAGCCTCGTGGATTGGAAATGAATAATTGACCAGTAGATGGATTTACGCCAAAATATTGCAGATGTTCCGGCTTCGGCAAAATTTCAAACATGTAATGGGTTTCATGTCGATTAGAGACGAGAAACTCTTCCTCCAATAAGTTAACGCTAGCAAATGGCAAAAATGGCGGAAAGTCTTCATTGACGGAAAACCTGAAATAATTGATATCTGAGTAAGATTATCTAATTAAAAGAACAAGAAAAATTCAAACCTGAATAAATTCTGTTTGAAGATTGGCGTAGTCTCCGTGACAGTCCTGGAAACGACCAATATTCTCAGCGTTATCACCGAGAAAAGCGGTGGAACTCCATTATCGGATGCCTGCACTTCCAAAAAGTATTCGCCATCTTTTTTCAATCGCTTAACCACTTTTACCTCACCTCAAATTAAAAACAATGCCATTTTAACAAAAAAGATTAAAATTCATTTCAATCAACAAGACCAACCAGTTTTCGGGTGAATGAAGAAATATCTCCTCTGAGTGAAATTCGAAAATTCGTCCAACAATTTGTAAGTGATTTCACCGTTCTCTTCGGAGTCCAGATCGTAGGCGACAAGTTTTCGTATCGTTGAGTTGATCGGCGACGAAAATGGTACCTCCAACTCCAGAAAATTCGATTCAAATTTCGGCGCGTTATCATTCAAGTCAAGCAAGCCAATACTCAGGTTTCCGTGAACAACGTGCTCACCGTCGTATACCTAAAAACACAATATAAAAATCAAATAAAACCGACAATATTAAAATCAAAAATTAGAAATATCCAAAAAAACAATTTTCCTCAAACAAAAATAACATTTAAGTTTGAGTATCGAAATAAAAATTTAAACAATATTTTATACCTGAATACCCAAACAAAAATCGGAAAATTTCTCGTAGTCGACTGTTTTCGTCAAGTGAATTACGCCGGTAAAGCGGCCAATCTCAAAATATTCACTAATCGGATTTAGATTATACTCCAAAATTGAGTCCTTGTCAACATCATTCGCGGAAATCACGTCGATCAGCGAGCCCACCGGTAAATCTGTACGTAAAATTTGAATACTTAACACGTACTACAAAAAATTCAAATAAATATGAAACAAAGAGTTAGACCAACCTTCCGGAAAAACTTTTCGCTTCAGTGGCGGAAACGAAGGCGCATTATCGTTGAGATTCAAAACACGTACATCCACAAGCGTTTCAGGCATTGGAATCCAGTTTTCGCCGGCTGTACGGCCACCGCCCCGATTTGCGGCAATAACTTTAAGCAAATAGGAGGATTTGATTTCTGCGTCCAATTCCTGAGCGGTGGTGATGCGTCCAAATTCGTCAATTTGAAAGGCGGAGTCCAAATTTCCACCGACAATACTGTAGACGAGCGATGGAAAGTTGCGCTTCGACCAGTCCGTTTCCACCTATGTATTAAGCAAATGGTGAAACAAAAATATGCAATTTAAACACATTGTAACCTTAAAAAATAAAACATATAAAAAATATAATACAAAAAAGTAATAACTTTCAAAACATACCTGTACCACAAATTGACTTTTGACTTGGCTCTCCATCACAACGCCCAAATATTTTCGTCGTAAGAACCGTGGTGCAACAGTAGCCGTGGAAATTTCAGAAATTGTTTTAGGAGGAATAGCTGTACGACGCCACAAAATACGAATTTGTTTCTCGGAGTGCAAGATACGTGACACACCACAATCCTCGGCAATTACAGTAATCACCCAATCAGTACCGGGAAACGGTAGTTCTCTAAAATTATGATATGAAATTATAACGGCCATATTATAATTTATAAATAAATTACACTGTTAATCAAAAAAGACATAAAAACAATGCCACAATATTGTTATAAAAAATGCCGCATTCAAAAAATTACATCCCACAAAAAATTACAATACCTTGCAAATATAAGTTCTCCGCTGTCCGGCTCCACGTCCAGCATTTTACTTTTGTCTGTGATCAGACGAAATCGAATGCGCCCATTTTCGCCCTTATCGAGATCACGGGCGCTCATCCGGTATAAAACTTGACCGACGCGAATTCGATCGGAAATTTCAATTGTGTCCCGTATGCTGGATACGAACTCGGGTACGTTGTCGTTTTCGTCCAATACAATCACCCGCAAAGTGCAAACGTCCTGTAATATGTAAAAAATCGTTAAGAAAACGACATTATTAGCGGAAATATCTCGTAAAAATTAGCGTGAACTTTTCCGTTACACATATAAAAATAATAACGTAAATAAGGTTAACCAAATACAAAGTACGACTTACCACTTTCTTCGGGGTGCTTAAATCAGAAGCCGAAATCACCAAAAAATGTTCTTCCTTTGTCTCCCTATCCAATTCCTTGCAGGAGACAACGCCACTTGTTTTATTTATTTCAAAGAGCTCGCTTCCGGAACCGCCTAAAGTCATGAAAAAAGTTAAAAAATATAACAAAAAATAAAATTAAAATATTAGGAAAAATTCTAAAATACCAAAAAAAAATTAAAATGTGATGCAAAAAAGCTACATGCCAAACCTTCAATTTTAAAAAATGGGCCATAAGCCGTAGCGCTTGAATCTTCACTTTCCATATATGCGAAAATTCGAGCCAAATTTCCAATCGCCAAATTCTCAAAGACTGACAAGTTACCGCAAGAATTCTGCGAAATTTTCGGACGTAAAGCATTGGCACTGATCAGTTTCAAATTGACTAATGCATGGTCACTACGACCACCGTCTTTGTCACCCTCTCTTACGAATACTAAACACATCAAAAATTTATTTAATTTTTTTAAATAATGTGCAAAAAAATTATCTAATAAACAAAATAGATATATGTATATAAATTAAAATTATACCTGTAGTAGTGTATTTGTTTTGAGTAAAACGTTCAGACGTCTTTAAAATACCATCACTTTCGCCGATATCAAAGACAGATCCAAATTTCGGAAAAACGGAAAATTTTAGATTGCTAGTACCATCCATTCCCTCTGAAATAATCAACGCATAGCGTTAAAAATTTGCTGAAATGCAACTAATCTAACCTCTATTCATAAAGTTGTAAATGACAGTATTCAACGGTGCGCCCATCGTCATTGTAAATTCGTAGAGAGACTGTGGGAAATAGGCCAATTTGTTGGCGTTTTTCAACGGTTTCAAAAGTGAAGAATCCGCAAAAATCGCAAAATGTTGCTCAGAAAAATGGCGTTGGCCTTTTGGGCAAGAACTACAGTCCGCGGCGCGCACTCGAATTCCAAGCGGAAATCGTTTGCCAAGAAGTGCGGACCAATTTGCCACTCGTAATGCACCTACAGCAGTTAATCATTTAGTTTTCATTCAAAAATAAATGTTCAAAAAATTAAAATTTACACATTTATAAAAAATAAAACATTTAACATTGTATTATTGGTATCAAGCAAAAAAATCATCATCGATTGAGTATACCTGTGTCTGCGTCGACGACAAGTAATCCGTCCGCATCCCCATCGACAATTTCGTAAGAAACACGCCCAAACGTACCGAAATCGTCGTCCTTTGCCACAAAGTAATGAAATGGTAATGACCCGGCCAGGTTGCCCTCCATATTCTTCGGAAATAGCGTACAATTTGGCCAACTAAATATAAAAAATACAAAAAATACATTTTCTTTAAAACTACCTAAAAAATTCGGGAGAATTGTTGTTCACATCGACGACGTCCACAACAACAACACATCGCCGATTGGCGAACATTGTTCGACTATTCATGAGACTTTCTGCTATTGAAACCTCCTCCATTTCGATAACCAATATGTGACGTGACGCCTAAAATTGATAGATATAAATCAAACTAAAAAAGTAAAGGATAAAAACATAATTCAAACTAAAAATACCGTATTGAAATTCAGGTGGCGCTGCAAGTAAATTTCGCCCGTTTCACCATCAATTCGAAAGTACGGTTGTGCACTCTCCATCAAATCGCCGACGATCTTAAAGCGAACATTGGCAGAATTCGTGCCCACCGACTCCACCTGCCCCACAATAAATCCTAAAAATACAATCCAATTAAAAATACCTCAAAATTGAAAAAAGACCCCGACAAAACCAACCAATATGAGCGTCTTCGGAGATGTTCCAGTGATACATAATGGAAGAGAATTTGGCCATTTTAGAAGTATTTTTTCTCGATGGCAAATCGAAGACGAAAGTCGTTTGATTGGGATTCGTTGAAAGCGAACCCAGCGCATATTCGAGAACTTTTAACTGCACTTCTAAGCGACTCGCGCTCGCTGCCGTAAGAGAGTGCAAAACCCATGGATCGTACAAGTAAATATCACCAGTAAGCTCATCCAATTCGAAAAGATTTTTGACATCCTAAAATGTGTAAATGACAATTAAAAATTCACGTTTATAAGCTACATGTATTGACCAATTAAATCATTCAGTTAAAAATTAATAGCATCAATCGATGATTAAAAACGTACCTGTGGTAATTCGAACAGTTTAAGGTACGAGATGGGTTGACCAGAGTTTTCCGTAAAATTTCTCAATCCCACGTTTAGCAATTTTGTCCCCTCCGCCAAATCGCTGGAGAGTCGCAGAAGAGGTTGCGTAAAAGATTCACTGATCTTTGCATCGGAATATCCGAGAGCTTTTAGGAGAAATGTTAAATATTTCGGACGACCTGCTGAGTCTACGGCACTCACCGTCAGCGAATGTTGTTGAGAATGACGGAAAATCTCCTTCGCGGAAACATTCGCCTTAACCAGAAGGGAACCGTTTACCACTTTGAAGTAATCGGACACTCCTACAAATATGATACATACACAAAGTGCTACAAAAAATAATTTTCAATTTCAAAAAGCGAAAAATTTGACCCAAAACGTTTTAGAAATGCTGCTTGGTGTACATTTACAGAAAATTGCAAAAATTGAAAATATAATGTTAATTACGATCTTTTCTTTGTTTTCTGGCCGTGTTTCCTAAAACTGTCAAAAATCGAAAATTTAAAGATACAAATTCAATTCCACAAAAAACTTACCGTTTTTCTCCAATTTCCAGACGGCCACATTCGACGCATTAACATGCGCAATTTCAAATTCCGCCGGTAGTGAATTCGCCGAATTTATAAGAATGTTTCTCTCTAAAGGCTCGTAAAAAACTACATCCGATATGCCTCCGTTCGGCAGCGGCTCATCACCGAACTCTTTTTCCGGCGATTCTTTTTCGCTATTTTTGGCGTCCTTCGGCGGAATTATGCGAATAGATTGCTGGCAGACGGTTGATCGCGACTCAGCGCCACCGTCCTCCACAATCACAGACAACAGGTAAGACTTTCGCGCCGTAATTCCTTCCTCACCGTTTAAATTTTTTCGCAAATAAACATCGCCTAAAAACAACCTCAATTTTTCACTCCAAATTATATTTTACATGTGTGTCTCAAATAACAAATCAATTCATTATGAAAAATAGAAAAATGTACCTTTCGATTTCACCTCAAATAAATCGTGAAACAATTGAAGACGATACGAAACAGTTCCGTTCGATCCTTCGTCCAAATCGTCTGCCGTAATCCAGCCGACGATGTCGCGGGAATTGTGGTCCCTAGCCATTGAAATTGGGCGAATTGAAGAACAATTAGGCGCATTGTCATTTACGTCCAAAACGCGAACGTGAACCGAGACATTCGATGATAGCTTCGGCTAAATTGTAAAATAATTATTTTAGACAAAAATCTTCACACCACTAAATGCCTGTAATTTTTTTTCGTCCCGTTAAACTAGTTCTAAGCAAAAATTCCAAAAGCCAACGATTTTTTAAATACTAAATTCTGAAAATACACGTACTTCTCCGTTGTCGATTGCGACGACCAAGAACGAATATTCGCTTTGCGTTTCTCTGTCAAGCGTTTGCCGCAAAAACAGCTCGCCAGTAGAAGCACCAATACCGAATTTATCGATAACATTTTCGTCAAAAAGCCGATACGAAACTTCTCCGTTCTCGTCCGAATCCTTGTCAATTGCTTTAATCGTCAAAAGTCGATACAGTAATTCTGCATCCTCTGACACCTACATATACAGTTATTTCAAAATTGCTTAAAAACCTTCTCCCAATGCAATCCTTAAAATCAACATACCTCGATATTGTAGATGGGTTGCTGAAATATGGGCGCATTGTCATTCACGTCCAAAACATTCAAATACACAACAATTGTGGAATATCGTGGCGGAACTCCGCCGTCTTGTGCTCGAATTCGTAGGCGGTATTGCCTAACCGTTTCAAAGTCGAGTGGTGCGGTCAATCTCAGCTGACCCGTCAAAGGATCGACAACTACCGGTGAAACCGGCTCGCTCTCAATCAATTCGTAGGCTATCTTGCCATTCTAAAAATAATTAAAATTATGAAATCATTTTCTTTCTGTTTTCTATAATCAAAATCGAAAGCTAAAATGTTTTTTATTTTTATTACCAGTTCTAAATATAAAAAAAATACAATAAAGAATATAATCAAACCTCGTGTTGGTCCTTATCTGTAGCGTGCACAGAAAAGAAAGCTTCATGAATGCGAAAGTCCTCCACCAAATTCACATCCACTCGATCGGCCATAAACAATGGACTGTTGTCATTGACGTCTTGGATTAAAATTTTTACTTGTGTATAATTTATGCAGAGTGTCGTTGCGTGTGTAACCTAAAAATACAAAAATATTATATTTATGACTGAACCCACTTTTTAGACCTACATTAGTATTAATTAAAATACAATAATAAATTTAAAAATCACCTCAACATTAAGCAAATAAACATCCTGCTGATCGGCGTCCAATTCCCGGTTGACAATGAGCTTTCCCCAAGTCTTCTCGTCAAAAGAAAATATTGGATTCTCTCCATCGTCCAATATCTTCAAATGATAGAGCGCGATGTTATCTTTTTGCAAAATGTTCACTTGACCGACTGAAATTCCGGGAAGAAAGTCTTCAGCTATAGAAAAATCGTAAATTCTCCGCGTGAACTCGACGCCACATTCCGCATCGTTCAGTAGTTCAACATCCACTGTGGCCTAAATTTCCACAATTGAAGCAAAAACATAAACGATAGAACAAAAACAATATACCGGCTCCGTGCTGACTAAGCCTCCCTCATCCCTAGCGGTTATTTTCAGCGGAAAATGTTTTGGAAAAGAGGGCAAAAATCGGTGTATTCGAATCGGCTCCCGAGCAAAAAGTGTTCCGCTTTTCGAATCAATTCGAAACACGCTCTCCAATAATTTCTTATCCAATTTTTCTCCAAAATGAAGCGCGTATGTGAGAGAGTTTTCGAATTTTTGATCCACATCCTTTGCTAATATGTTGAAAACGGGAAACTCTGTGGATTTGACAACGCCGTCATTGCTGGACGAAGAAATTGTTTTAAGCACCAAATGATAATGAGTAGAATAAAAAATTGGCACATTGTCGTTCACGTCATCCACGAAAATGTTGACCAAAGCTGTAGAGAATTTTCCACCTGAATATGAATTAGATATTATCAATTTACGCAACCATTTTCACAAAAAAAATTCGAAAGAGTTCACATTTTCACAAACTACACGTATATGTAAGTAAAAACCTTGATTTTCAGCCACAACAATAAATTCATATTTATTGATTGTTTCATAGTCGAGTTTCGAAAATAAACATATCTTTCCCGTATCTCGCCCAATGTTAAAAACCTCCGATGCACTAACCGACTTTCTCGGCTCATTCTTAATACTGTAATACAGTTTATGAGTTTCATTTCCACAACCATAGTCCAACGCAGAAACCTATAAAATATCCCAAGATGTACATACGTTAAAATTAATCCTTTAATTTTTGCGAAATATGTATCCCATTTGCCCATAGACATATCCGTGCCTCGCCCAATTTTATCATACTTGACCATGAGCAAAAGAAATGGTTTTGCTTTGTGATCAAAATTTTCAAACTTCTTATCACTTTTCAAATTATGTGATGGTGACGTGGTTATTAGTTTCCTTATTTGTAGTTATGTTTCTTATAATGTCCGTTTTTACATAATTAAAAAGTTAGGAAATACTCTTAGAAAACATCTAAATGTACCGTCAACAAAAAACGGTAAAAACGTTACCTAGGAAACTAAAAAGCCCCACTAAAAAGTTCAATAACTGTTAGCTTATTAAATTATGGAAACCATAACAATTTATTTTTTTGAATGTTGATTAATTAAAAAAAGAGTATTACATAATCAAATTTTAGCTGCAAATTGATAATGAGCTATCATGCAATGCCTTTTATTTATTTGAATATGGGCGGAGAACTAATCTACATACTCGAACAACGATTGAATGTACGTATTTTTCACATTTATGCCCATGGATGAAACATTTGTCTTCCTTATCCGGTTTAAAAAACTTTCATGAGTGTTATAAGAGAAAATTGATCAAAGTAAGTAAGAGTGAAAAAGCAAGTGAGAAGATATTCTAATTCACTTTATATCTCTAACGAATAATTTAGTTTTTGGCGTTTAGGATCAAAATGTCGGTCAGGAAAAGACTCTAAAGGTGTTGAGTGATGTCGTTAAAACATTGCTACATCAGAAAAGACTTGAAAATATGTTCGAGCCACAAGAAATATATTCTCGAATTTCGTTGCGACAACTATTTGAAAAAATAACAAATTCGAGCGTAATGAATTTGTCAAAGGATAGGCAAGCTAGTTTATTATGCAACGAATTATAGCAGCTACCAAAGTTGAAATTTTAGTATGGACAGACTTTTCGACCTGATGATTATGCCAATAAAATATCAGACATTATTGTGTAAGGAGCCATCCGAATTAGTTCTTGTAACCTTAAATCATCTCAATGGTATAAAAGAATGTTTCACCGATACGACCCTCGTGCGAGAGCACATAAATTTCGCACAAACATTGGTATATTCGATAATTTTTAAGCCTTCCTGTGAGCCGAAAAATGAAAAAAACAATTTAGTTCATGGATAATTTTGTTGAAACGCCACTCTGGGAGATGGCTTCTATTCGCAGTGCTATTTTGAATTTCTTGCTAGGATCGCGAATAAAAATTACGCGAATGCTGCGAGAGCATCGCCAATTAGAAGACGGAAGATTTGTGTTATTTTCCGAGAAGAACACAGAAAATAGTAATAACGACGTAGAAATTGAGTTGCCGTACGGCTCTATGGCACCGGGGACAATGAGATACACAATCAGCGGTGGTCCTCTGCGGGTTGAAACATTTCCTGTCACCGAAAGATTCAAAGTACTTTTGGAACATCAGGTAAAAAACTATATTTACATACAATTTCAAAAAAAGATTTCGTAAAAATGTAATTTTGGTAGGTCAAAGAAAACAATAAACATTATCATATTTAAGAAAACCAATTTTGAAAATATGCAATAACTCTTATTTAACGCAAAGTGATTAAAGTTCCAAATTGTTTAATTTCCGGTATTTTCGCAAATATAAAACACAAAAACCCATTTAAAGCGCTAAATTGTTTTTATAAATTCATAACAACAAAGAACTGCTTAAAAATATTCTTAAAGTCTTTTAATAGGTCTAATAAAATAATTTAATTTAGGAAAGAGCAGTTAGCCGCGGAACAGTGCTGGGACAAAACATGTTCAAAAACAACGCAGTCGCTTCGGTAAATTTAAGAGTGCAAATAAGTCTTTGTTGTCATTTCGTAAAGATATCACAATTTATACATTAAGGTAATTCCCCGAGGAAAATTCAAAAAACAATACTAATCCATTTTTAACGTCATAAATAATTGGTGTTACAATTTTCTCGTTTTAAATACGAAAAATGTTTCAGTTAGGGTCTCAAAACTATGAAATGTTTACTTTGTGTAAACGCTATCCCACGCATTTTTAATCAATAAAAAGTCTGCATCAACATCGTATTCAATAACGTACAAATTGTTTTTAGCTATTTTTCATATAAGTGATAACTTAAAACAACTGAAATCTATTCAAACATTGCTGAATGTGTTAACCAAGCATCAGTTTTCTGTTCGTTGAAATTTTCCAATTTTAAAATTTGCAAACTTTTTTCATCATTTTTAGGGAAAAGAGACAGAAAAAGGCGGAATGAAACAATGCGTCGCTAAAGATAGCGGAAATGAAGTGCAACTATTGAGCCGACTATTGACGAGAACTAAAAATTCGGATGACAACATTTCCAAAAATATTTTCAACTTGAACTTATTCGAAAATGAATTGGACGACAAGATTCTGAAGGGAAAACGGCAAAGCGAGCAAAAGAACACCCAAAAACCAACAACGTCCACATCGACGAAGAAAGAAGTCGTCAAACCCAAGAAGTCGTTGACGACTGCGATGAAAGAGGTATGTTCAGTTCGATCGAAAAACCAAGCGACTCTAATTTATATCACAAAAACCATATAGAGTCAAAAGAATTCGACATTTAAACATTGATCAAAATCAAAACCTTTTAAGGTACTAAATGCACGCTTTCTTTTCCAAATTAGACAAAATGAGCCAATATTGTCATCGGCGAAAAAAATTACAGGGATATTCATCTAAAAACCCAAACAATTTGGCTTTCGAAATCCGCATTGCAAAATGAACAAAGTTAATTTCAGATGAAAAAAGGCGAGTCCCCGGAAAAGCGTCCAAACGCGCGGAAAGGAGAAGAAATGTTGCTGCTAATGGATGAAGCGGCGAATAATTCTCAAAACAGTTCGATAGATACTACAACAACGACTTCTGCGTCCGGACAAGAAAACAACAGAAAAAGAACGTCATCGTTAAAGAAATCGAAAAACATTGATAAATCGTAACGCTAAAATACCATACATATTTCCAAATAAATCTACATCGGTGAAATAGATTTACGTGGGCTGTAACATTCAATTTGTTACAATGTAGATAAATTATTCCAAAATATGCAGCGCATTAAAAAATCATCTTAATGTTAGTTCAAAAAAACCTGTAATATGCACGCGGACGGTTCCAAGTCCTCTTTCACTGACACTTCGTACACCGATTTTCGAAATGTGGGAGATTTTGCATCCAAATCCAAAATGTCAACTGTGACATCAACTAGCGAAGAACGTTTAGGAGTGCCATTGTCTTCGGCTAAGACGCGAAATTTTACCTCCGATGTGTCCGTGCATATAAACTAAAACAATGGAAATTATTCAAGGTGAATTCATCCCAAAAACATATCAATATTGTCCGCCCAGCAAAATTTAGTGAGTTATAGCACTTTAAAAATTTGAAGAACTTCTTTGGTCTTCGACGAGTAATGAGAATTTTTTTAATTCTATACCACATCGGCCTAGGACGTTTCCCGTACAAACAAGCGTTTATTGAGTAATAAAACCTTACCTGATCCGTTATAGACAATATTCCTAGCTCGCTGTCAATAGTAAAGAGGTTGGTGTTTTGCACAGAATAACGAATCCGTGCATTCTCTCGTTCATCCACATCGCTGGCAATGAACCGAACATCATTAGTACCGATAGAATTCCGATTTCTTCGACTCCAACTCCATGTGATGCGGAACTGTGTTTGATTCCACACAGGCGCGTTGTCATTCGTGTCGAGCAAATCGATGCGAATTGGATGGTCGAGAATGACTTCATCAGCCGAACTCCTCAGTATTAAATTCAAAGTGTAAAAGCTGTGACGTTCGCGATCCAAAATCCCGCAAACAATCATTAAATATACGGTCGGAGTGTCGGTTTGCTTCAAACAAAGCGAGTCACACCCACTTAGCAAAAGCCTAAATTAAATTTAAAAAATCAGTGATAAGAAAAATAACGTATATAAATATACATACATAAATATCAGCGACCTGTATTAGTCTAGAACTTTATTAAATTAACCTCTGTCCGTCGATTTTGGCATTGATTAAAATTCTAGCCAAAACATATCCTATCACAGTATTTTCGACTATTTTTGGAGTAGCATCGTCTGTCAACCAAACGACACTTAACATTGGTGAATTTCCCAGCACACTCCCAGCAACTTCACCATTCGTCAAAGCGGACTCTTGAATGTCCGTTACAGTAATGGTCAACATCACGGTTGATTCCAACGGAAATGGTTGACCGTGATCGGATGCGCTTACTAGGAGCTCGTATATCATGGGTCTATTACCATCAAAATCCAAACTGTTTAATTCACCGGAGACAGTTACAGTTCCGGTTACCGCGTCAATGGTAAAAGGTTGTTTTGAACCGTACTTCGCGATGAAATCATTCTGAATTGAAAATTGAAATATTTAAGCAAGCAATTAAAAATAGCCTCGAGAATTTACCGTTAAAAATTTATATGATATGCGAGCATTTTCACCAACATCCGCATCTCTAGCCGTAACTTTTATCACCGGAAAGCCTTTCGTCGCATCAGACGTAATACGGGCAAAATAACGTGGGAGCAAAAATTCTGGAGCATTGTCATTAGCATCCAAAATAAGAACATTCACCTCCAATTTGGCAGTTCTGAAATAGACATATTACAAGTGATAACAATAAAAATATTAAAAAAATGAAAACTATCATTTTTAAATAAAAAATTGCATTAGATAAAACAATTAACCTAGGGGGATCACCGCCATCCAAAGCCTCCACTTGGAGATCGTAGCGTTCACGATACTCTCGATCCAGCTGACCATTTACGATCAAGTCGACGTATAGTAAACCGTTGAAGGAGTGACCAGTGATTCGAAAAATATTATTTACATTACCCGAAACGATGCGGTATTTTTGCGTGGAGTAGATGTCGGAATCAGCATCTTTCGCCAACGGAAGTGCCAATTCCGTATTAATTCGCGCATATTCCGAAATTTCCAACTAAATTACGATAAAAGCATAATCCTTAATTCACTTCAAAATATTAAAATACGATCATCCCCAACAATTGATTAATTTTTTCTTAAAACAATTACCTTAATTTTATCAACGGGAAATTGTGGAGAATTGTCATTCTCGTCAATTACTTCCACAATTACGTTGATGCTTGACGAGTGCGTGGAATCTACAGGTATGGCTAAAACTTTCAATTCTTTCTCTTTTTCGTAGTCCAATGGATTTCGCACGACGATTTCACCAGTTCGTTCGCTTACATCCAAAAGCTGAAAATATTTGTACACTGCTGGAAATAAAGATAGGTTCACCCAATTTTTTTTCGAATTTCTCAAATATTTTGGTCAAAATTTTTTTTCGTCAAAAATCCTTC
>SAUE01000100.1:10434-21010 GCA_009724625.1 Deladenus siricidicola | reverse complement strand
CTTTTACGATACTTTTGTCCGTGTCTAATTCAATTTTTGATCACAAAAACCTTTGGCAATTCAATTTTGATCAAAAATTCTATTGGCAATTCAATTTTTTGACGCAAAAACTCTTGGCTTCAAGACGTTTTGTCCGTGTTTATTGCGCACATTCAGTGTCATTGTTCTTGCTCCTTGCGCCGAACGGTTGGTTTGTGTCTGACGGGTCTTCTCAATTCTTGACGCTACTCTGAGGTATATTAATTCTTTGCTAGCCAAGCACGGCCGCATTAGGTTACATCATCGTGAGTTATTTTAAAGCTATTTGAAAACAAGAAAGCTCTCGATTGAACCTTGATGCCCCGTTCCCTACCTTTTCAAGGTCCCCCCTTCCCCCAATAATTAAAGGAGGATTACGCATTAAAAATGCAATAAAAACGGGAAAATTGCCATAAGTCGGTGATATGACGGGATTTTGAGACGATTTGCAATGAACAAATTTTCTCGAAAAAATCGAAAATTGTACCTTGGTCCCCCGTGGTTTTTTATGGATTTCTGAACTTCGGAGGTCCGAAAACCAACTTTTTTGGGATTTCCTGGCAAAAACAATATCATATTCGTAATCAGGGCGGAAAACTGGTCTACAAAAAGTAAAAAAACTTTCGGAATTCTGGGGGGGGGGGGTAAACTAGGCTGACCCCATTTGATGTGCTGTTTTTCGAAGCACAGTTTATCTATATAATTTATTTTTGCACTCCATTAGCAAAAAATTTACCACAATGTCACCAATTTACAACCAGAAACGTTTTTATTGTGTTTACAGGATTTTTGTGTTTTTTGGTCCTTTTTTGGCGCACCTACAACTCGCCGACAGACAACTGCCCGCCAAACAACTCGCCGCCATACAACTGGCCGACAAAAAACTAACAACTCGCCGACAGACAACTCGCCGCCAATTAGGTATTTTTGAAATTTTAGAGAAAGTTTTAAACTATTGTTTAAACCACTTGGATTATTTTATTTGGAGCTGTGGCGCACGGTGAGGCGCTAATTAGGATACCAGAGGAGAGGGAGAGATAACGCTTTTACTTCCGACCAATAAAGACACTTCCTTTAATATATATATATATATATATATATATATATATATATATATAATATATATATATATATATATATATATATATAATATATATATATATATATATATATATATATATATATATATATATAATTAAACGAATAAAACAGCAAACTTACAATTCTTGAATACGAGATGAAACGAAGAGAAGTTGATTGGGAGCGAAGAGTCCGACTGACTTCGAGCTGGTTGGGAGCGAAGAGTGAAGAGAAAAAAGAGAAGGGCTGCCTTTACAGGTTGAAAGGTTTGACGTTATATTTGAAGGTTTGAATGCGAAACTCGTGCGGACCACCACAATACAAGTTTGAGGCTATATGGATTCTGGCGGTAAACTTTATTTATACCTTTTATTTTTTATTAAATAAAAATACATATATTTTTTATAAGTACTCAGTAATAATTTTAAAATTCGTACCAAATAAAATGCATACAAAATATAAAGAGTTTCCATTATAAAAGATAAAAATAAACATTTCAAAATCAAACTTTATCAAGAATAAATTTCCGATATTCTACAACTACTTTGTTGTCGTTATCGTTATTCACGTTTTCAATTTCGACACTCACGCGAATTATAACGGTATATATGTCTTTTTAAATTTAAATAAATATGTTTCTCTTCAGAATTATTTTTAAACATCTTTACAAAAATTATTTTTTGATCTCTATCTAATAAATGTTCAATTCAATTTCAGTGTGTTGACAATTTAAAATATAGTTCGAATCAGTTTTACTACGTTCTCCACGCATGCGCTATTGCTGCACCCTTTTGGTACACATACGCACCACTAGTATTTTTTGCGTGGAATTATCTATCTTATTCCGAATTATATTTTTCAGCTATGTACAATATTTCCAATAAATAATTTCCAGTACATATATTTTGGTGTTGTTTCTATATTGAAAATTCGAAGTCTTCTTCTTCTACATGTATTATCCATTTTAAATTTGGCAATAATTTAATTTTTATTTCTTAAAACTGACATTCATCAACTTTGACATTTTGTACAACATTTTCTTGAAATTTTGCAAATTTAAATAAAAGAATAAAAATGATACTAAAAAGTATGACATTGGTTCACTTAATTTCACATAGAAATAATTATCACATATTTATATTCTTCATGAATATAGCTTAGCTAATATACTAACAAAAATACAGAAAATAGCTCAAAAGAAGCGAATAATACAATCTGTGGATTATGAAAATAAAAAATTAAGCAAGTTGAAAGATTTTGGCACTAAATTAAAAGACTCAAAACAAGTCATATCTAAGCGCAAGAATAAAAATTATATGTGGGCAAGCGCGAGGGAACGTGTTTCAGATTATTTTGACGATAATGTTTTTGTGAAATTAATAAACGCTGCGTTAAAATAATTTAATTTTGCTAGCTGAAACTTTTTGTTTACGAAATTGTAACAATTTGGTTCCAAAAACAAACCCTAAATATTATTTCTCTGAAAAAGATTGTTTTGTCATTTTGAAATTATTTTAGCCCACAATTGTTGAAGAAGAAATGAAATATGAAAGACTGACGAAATTCAAGTTCTTCAATCAGAAAACTAATGCCCCAAGTTTAATCAAATAAAAAATCCCACTTTTTGAAGTCTCCAGCATTCTTCGTTTTCGTATTCGCCGCGGTCGGTTCGCGATCGTAGTCAACTAATTTCAACGCATCATTGTACGTCGCCGGTGTTGCCGGAAATATGGTAGCAGAAGATGGTTGCGTACTGCCGGCCATGTCCCAAAATGTTGAATTTCCAGTTTTTTGTGGCGAATTCAAGTCGATTAAATCATCATCCAAATCTAAATAAGTCGCTTTGAAACTCTGAAAACTCATTGGCAAAAAGCGATGACAACAATAACCTGCAATATGTTTAAAAAAATTCAAATTAATTCTAGGGAAATTATTTTAATGTTATTCGTCGCTTAAAAATTTGCAAATATATGTATTACACTAATCATAAATAAATCAATGTTCAATAACTGCCAAAAATAATGTGATAAACCTATTAAGTTGTCTTCCAGTTTCCTTTCGCGTGTAGCCAACTTTTTCTGCCCCGCAATTGGCGCGCTACCGCTGCTATTATTTGTCAAAGGTGCTGCGGGGGCAGGTCGGCGGCGCATTGGTGCTTCAAGTACCGATTTCTCACCCACACCAATCGTCGCATTCACAGAAAAGTTTTTATTACCGAAACTATTATCAGAGGCGGCAGCGAAGAGCGCATCAAAGTTATCCAAAATAATCTGTTGAGATTTATTAGCAGTGTTGTCTTTCGCCTTTGCACCGTTCGAAGTGTCAATTTGCTTATTAATATCGCAATTGGCACCACTCAAAGCCGGCAGCGAAACAGGGCGAAAATGCTTAAGGATATCGCAGTCATCGTTGTGATCATTGTTATTGTTACTTGGGGGAACTCCCGCAAAGCTCGACAATAAATCATTGCTAGATGGGCGTGAGTTGGCTCGATTCGGTGCCACCCGGCAATTGGTACCGCCAAACGGTAAAGTCGGGCTGAGGAGTGGGCCGGTATCCGCAATTATATTGCATTCGTCGAACGGCTGCAGATACTCGGGGGGAATGTAACCAATGGAAACGCCATTATCGCACATACTAAAAATACTAAACTATTGTCACTTCTGAAATAATTTTAATCAAATATAGCTTAAAGCTGGAAACAAGAAAACTCCCTCAAAAAATCAATAATTTTTACAACTGGATTTTTCCAATCCTTGTCAATACAAAATATATTTTTGACGCTTAAATTTCCAACAAAACAAACCCTCCGAAAAGTTAAGCTAATCTTTCTTCTAAACGGAAAATAAACATAAAAATATACCATTTTCCTTTTTTATGTTGCGCTTTTACAATGACCACATCACCGGCATTTAATCGCAAATGCGCGTCGACAAAATTTGTAGAAACGCGCCGTAAAACGCCATCAGAACTTTGTGCGCGCATAATTTTCACCAACGCGTCGCGCTCTTTTACCGTTTGCGCGCGAACAGATGACGCCACAAAAGTCTTCTGACGCGTGGGAAGCACCGAAAATTTGTGTACAAGCGGAGGCGCTTTTTTCGAATTCCGCTTTGTTTTTAATGAAGCAGTGCGACCTAAAAGTACGTCACCAATTCTAAGCCAACAAAACATACAAAAACAAACTACGGCAACCGAGAAATACAATAAAAAAATAATAGAACCAATACAGTGTTAAATACATACGTGCCACAATTCGACTGCCTTGTACTTTAAGGGCGACATCGCCGCCACAAATAGAATTTTGCTCGTCTACATTAGCCGCGGAACCTGTCGAAGCATTTTGAGTCCTGGCACGCAATACTTTGTTTATTTCATTAAAACGATTTCCACCCAAAAGCGCCAAAACAAATTGGCTAAACATTTGCGCGTCTGTGAAAAGAGCATTGCCATCCTTGTCCTAAAAATAAATATAAAAAACAAAAATAAAATGACAAAAATAAAATATGTAACAATTACAAAACTATTTTACTTGACGATGTTTGAAAAGCAGTGAATCCATTGCAGTTAGCAATTTACCATCAATTTCATGAATACGATGAACCAAATCTACCACTTTCTAAAATTTATGGTAATCAAAAAGTAAAAGAGTCTAATGTGCTGCAGAAAAATTCCTATTTAAAATAGTTTAAAACCCAAAAATATATCAAAAAAAGTAATTCTAACAAACTTTATTAATAGTGCTGATTAACTTTGGCAAACCGCTTTTCACTTGATTATTCAGTGCTTCGTATTCGTTTCGACGCATTTCCATCTCATCACTCTAAAATATAAATAAATAATGTTCAACAATATGGCATTCTACGCAAAACTGTCGAAAATATTTTTTTAAATAACATTAAATTTACATTTTTGTTCGTAGCCTTCGCTATTTCATAATCCGCCAATTTATCACAACGTTTATGGACAAGTTTCGTATAATCACACCGCACCAATTTTTTGCCTTCCTCCAAAACTCTACAATGTTTAAAAAACCACATTTATAAAAATTAGATTAAATAATAAATTTAATAAGTCAGTATGTACCATACAAGGGGGGTCTGACCACCCCCCCCCTTCCCCCCATTTCGTCGTTTTTGAAATTTTTGGCAAATCACTTGTGGGTTCTGGCAGGCGCGGAGCGCCGGCCAACCGAAAAATCACTTCGTAACGTCGAAAATCACTCAAAAGTGCATTAAAATCACTACGAAGTGACTTTATTTTGTTTGTATTTCATTTCGTAAATTTACGAAGTGATTTTTCTTTTACGAAGTGATTTCGTTAAATTTTCATTCCGTTTTTACGAAGTGATTTTTTTATTTTCACTTCATTTTTACGAAGTGTTTTTCTCGGAAAAGTGTTTTTTAAAGATTAAAAAATTTTTTCGCGCTTCGCGCGATTTTTAGGACTTTCAGTCTAAAAAATTCGAAACAACTCGGAAAAGATATATACACAAGAAAGAGCTGTTCGAGAGCGTTCCAAAAACATACTCAGTTTTGTCCCCCGATCAAAACTGGCCGAGTTATGACCGTTTGAGAAAAAAAATCACTTCGTACCCTGCTCGAGCCGACCCCCCCCTGCCCATGTAAGTACTGTACACCAAAGAAATATTCAATTTTCGAAAATTTTAAACATTAAATTAATAAAAAAAAGTAAAAATTTTTTTGTTGGTGTTTCAAATGGTGGCGACTCATCATTTGCACAACTCATCATGCTAGTTTTTTTCATTATTGTCACCTATTTACTAAATGAAAAAAGTTTTCCTTCCATTTTCAAAAACATCTAAATTTTTCTTGAAATTTTCTACAACAAATTGAAATTTTTGAAAAAAAAATTCGACTTTTTCAAGGCAAAATTTTGAGCTTCATCAAATTTTCCATCGAAAATTCATTTTCACTTATCTTATGTACACCAACAATTATAAAACCAAAAATTTACAATGTTTCGAGATTTCGAAGAAAATCTTTACGAATAGCATCCAATTCACTAAGAAATACCGACAAAATTTTCAAAGGACGTTCATCTTCAACCGGCGACGGTCCTAAATTGAAAACTTCAAACGAAAAAAACAAACACAAAAAAAATCAATTCCATTAAAACGGTAAAAAACCCTTGAACGAGTCCTCGTATTTTTTGAATGTCACTTCCACATTTTTTTTATAAAGTTGAGCACAATATAGAAATTTGCAAACACGGCGCTCTGATCCATCCAATTGTGATATCAAATAGTCAAATTCGCTGTCACGTACCTAATAAAATTGATAAATCGTAAAGAAAAAAAAAAAACTAAAAAAAAGCTGCTAAAAAACCTGAAAAATATTAATAACCAAATGTAACAAGTTAGTAAATTAAATTAACCGTGTTTAAGCCCATGGTTGAACTAATTCGATATTTGAGACGATTGCTTTTCTTCATCAAAGAATGAACACTTATTCGCGATAAACGTTCCGTCAAAGTCAATTGCTGATCATCCAGATATTTTCGAACTGAAATAAAAATTGTAATAGGTAACAGTGAAAAAAAAACTAACTTAATTCCTTTCTCCTTTTGCATTCGTTCATTTTCGATGCCAAATTTCCCAGTTGTTTCAAAGATTCCATGAGTTTGGGATGATCGACGTGATTGAGAGGAGTATTCTAAAACGAAAAATGTCATTAAATAAAAAAAATCAGCTAATAAACCTTAAGCAGTTCGCCCACATAAAGTGGGTACTTCAAACATCGATGAATGGGGCGCGAAAGTGCGGTTGGAACATCGAAAACATTTGAACCCATTTTTCGCATTTCATTTACACAAGTATTCAACGATTCTTGCATGTCGACATCGGCAGTCTAAAAATTTATAATCATAAAATTTGGCAAATACAAACATTTATGAACAGTGCTGGTACACTAAAATTTGTTTTTTTTTGAATCCGGATTCAAACAGTTTGAAGCTTTACAACTTTGTTAATTTGTATGTTTTGTATAAAAATAAATATACCATTCCATTCGTCTTGACGAGATCTCTCTTTAACTCCAATAAATGGCCTATCTAATGCAAAATAAATTAAAACTACGAATTTGCCAATCAAATCCTGGTTGTTCCTAAATAACTTGCTCAGTTTTTCATAAAAACAGAATTTAACTACGTATAAAGAGAGGTCTCGTCAAGACGAGTCGAACGGTATATTTATTTGTATACAAAACATACAAATTGACAAAGTTGTAAAGCCTCAAACTTTTGAATCCGGGTTCAATCGGATTCAAGTCCCAGCACTGTTTATGAACAAGTCCCAGCACTGTTTTTTTAGTCCCAGCACTGTTATTTTTCTAAAGCTATTTAACCCCCTAAATCTGAATCACCGAGTTTTGGACGAAAAGTTTAAAGAGATGGAATAATGTAATTAATTACATATTATCATTCATTTCGACTTATTTTACGCTATGGCAATTTATTTTGAAATAAGTTTAAAACTTATTTTGTAAAAAATTCATGCTCAATTTAATCCAGTTGTCTGATGAAAAATTCCTTCTGGTTCAAATTCAAGAAATCAAACAGCAAAAAAATCAAAAATAAGTATTTTATGTGTAAAATAGCTAAACATTTTCTACAAATTGAGACATAAAAGCAAACATTGTCGAGAATTTGGCTAATCAGCTCAACACTCCGGCAATGGTAAGAAAATGTGCGATAAAAATCTTCTCTCATCTCCATAAAAACTTGACCATAACACTGTAAGTCAGACAATTTTCCTATAATAAGTCACATTATCTATAACGAAGCAAACATTAATATAAAAATTGCTTAAAGCAATGCATAAATATTATTCAACAAAGAAAAACTCTAAAAAATTTACCTCTTTCGACTTGAATATTATCAATAAGCTTTTTTGAAAATGCTTTCAAATGTGGTATACCATTATTGAGAATCTTCTTCTGTTCGTCACTTAAAGACGTTGAAGAAGTAATACACTAAAATTTGTTCCGCATATTTTTTTAAATTTACGACTCAAAATTTACCGCTTCCCATGAATTCAAATCGAATAAATACGTTGTCTCGGTGAGCAATAAATCCTGCACAATTTTCAATTTTTGGTCTTGAAAATCGTTCGGCAAATTGTTTGAACTTGCAATTTCTGACGATGCAATAGATTTTTGTGGAGAGAAACCTAAACTTTTTAAATAATTTATCACAAAATAATAGGCAAAAATTATCATTTAGTTATTAACCAGTAGACTGTAACGTTTTTGGAGGTGGTGGCCGCGGAGGCTGCCGCGGTGCTTCGTCTCGTTGAAGTTTTGCGTCAGCTATACCAGTTGTATGTTGCTCAACATTAAACGGCTGAATAAGTGGAAGAGATGGATGCAGTTTGATTGAAGATTTCTTTTTTGCTGCTTTTAATTTCTCGCTATCATTTTGCTTAATAGATTTCGACGGAGAAATCGTTGCCTTAGCATTTTCGATTTGGTTGTCAACAGTTAAGTCATAAAGTGGTTTGGAAGACGAAGCAGCGGTAATATTTTGCATAATATCTACATTCCATGGTATCTATAAATTCAAAAATTTGAATGAAAAAACGCTCTCTTAAAATACAAACCTCACGTTCACCTCCGCTCACTTCACGCATCATATCGTTAGACGACGATATCTGCATTCCTGTAGCCACTAGCGCAGGCGCAGAAGAAACAGTAGACAACGGAATGGAATCGAAAGATGGTAGCGTTTGAGCAAATATATCGTCATTGTCGAGAAAAATTTGTAGGAAACTTTGCGGAACAATACCACACTCATTGCTCGCCAAATTTTGACACTTTGCCCAATTCTCGTCAAGAATTTCGACCACCTTAACGCTATCACCGTTCTTAACCGAAAGCTCATCGTCGTACCGCGCCTCAAAGTCATGCATAACCACTGCCACACTAAAATATTTATATAATCAACGTAACTCCCAATGCAAAAGCAAGCCTATATTTAAAACAACACTAATTCGAAAACAACGCAAAAACAAAATTAAGAATTTAAAATCTTCAAAAGCCCAAAAAGACCTCAAAAACAAAGCTTAAGAAAATCATCGGCTAGATTTCTTTTGACAATAAAAATAATTATATTATCCCCCAGAAAAAATCAAAAATAAAGCATTTTTTCATTTTCTTTTACAAAACTACAAGATATATAACCAAAATTATTTTTGCTAAAAAACCATCTCACATTCCTGAAATTTATAAAAAATAAATTTTCAAGCAAAAAAACCATTCCGCAATTGTATTAAGTAATGAAATTTTGCGCCAATTTTTCTATCTCATTTTTATTATTAATCAAATCTTAACCCTTTGGTCATATTTTTGGAAGCAAATTTGGAGGTAATTAAAAAAATACCCAGAAGTTGCGCGAGAGCTATTATTCGGAAACTCTGTTGTAAGAGCCTCTTTTTGATTAGCAGACAATTCGCTATCCTTTTGCTTGTCCGATTCTGAAGAAGAAAACTCCGCATTAGCTACGTCGATTTGACTATCAGCGGTCGAGTCATAAAGGTGTTCGGATGAAGCAACACCAATATTTTGTTCAACATTCCACGGTATCTGTAAATTTCAAAATAAATGTTAAAAAGTAGGCAATTGCAAAAAATTATTCTTATAAAAGCAAACCTGTTCACCTTCGCTCACTTCACGCATTCCTGTAGCCACTAGCGCAGGCGCAGAAGAAACAGTAGACAACGGAATGGAATCGAAAGATGGTAGCGTTTGAGCAAATATATCGTCATTGTCGAGAAAAATTTGTAGGAAACTTTGCGGAACAATACCACACTCATTGCTCGCCAAATTTTGACACTTTGCCCAATTCTCGTCAAGAATTTCGACCACCTTAACGCTATCACCGTTCTTAACCGAAAGCTCATCGTCGTACCGCGCCTCAAAGTTATGCATAACAACTGCCATACTGAAAATATTATTATCGACATGTTAAACAACTAAAGCAAAATCAATTTATGTAAAGTAATATGTAAAATAGCAAATACCCTGAAGTGGCGCCGGAACTGTTATTCGGCAACTCCATTGTGGCAGCCCCTGTATTGTTGGATTTAATAAAAGAAGCTATTCTAAACTGCGCGGAAATTTTATCACATACGTTAGCTTTTCTCAAGAATAAAAAAGTAAGATAGTTCCAGACATGAACAAAATATAACTTTAACACATTAAAGAAACAAATGCTTTATTTATGAAAGAACTTATTGATGAAGAGTATTGCTAAAAAAATTCAACCAAATAATTCTGCCAAAAATCACAATACGCATAAAATGTTTGGTTATTGATAATAACAATTTTTAACGTTAAAAATAGACGAAAAAATCATTTGTTTTATCCGACGACTAGCAAAACTGATACAATAAAAAATAAAAAATGCACTGATTTGTAAAGTCATTCAGGCAAGAAGAGAACAATTACAAAAGATGGAAAAA
>SAUE01000099.1:214477-233289 GCA_009724625.1 Deladenus siricidicola | reverse complement strand
CTACCGTAGCGAGAGAAAGAGAGAAAGAGAGAATCAACCACCACCACAAAACACCGCGCCCACTCACACACATACCCGTCAGCCGCTCGCCGAACAGCGTGAGGAAGACGGTGAAGTTGATGGGGCCGGGCGCCTCTTTGAGCATCGCGTCGATTTGATGGTCGCTGGCGACGGTGCCGATCATCGCGTACAAGTCCTTGAGGTCGTTCTTGTCGATGACGCCGTCCTTGTTCTGGTCCATGATGCCGAACGCCTCCTTGAACTCCTGGATGGTCTTCTGGTCGAATTGCGCCGCCTCGGAGCCGGTGCGCGACTTTCTCACCTTCTTCTTCACCGCTTTCGACTGGAAGAAAGAAAAAGTTCATTTTTATTCAATTTTCTTCCTTTTTATTTTTTCATCTTTTTTTGTCCAAGTTTTGTGACGTTTCAATATTCCAAAAAATCGTCAACGCACAGTACATACAACATGTGGGCTGAGCGTACCATAGTCTAAGCCGTGATCTATGTATGTAACGCTACTGTGTAGGGCACAATTAGGCTAACCAGACACTACTGTAGGGCACAATTAGGCTAACCAGACACTACCGTAGGTCACAATTAGGCTAACCAGACAAGGCTACTGTAAATTGCAGTTCGGCAAACCCGAGGCTACCGTATTCATAATTCGGTTGGTTAAACTGCAGCTACTGCAGCTAGCACAAAATCGGTCAACAACACTACCGTACGCATTTTGTTTAGCCGTAATACATATTAATATTGTGGATATAAAAATATGTGTGTTGTTTTGTGGTTTATTTAAATCGCAAAAAGAGGAGAAAATAATTGTATTGAATTGAAAGAAGAACGGTAGCCGCCAAAACCATAGAACGTACCATTATGAATATGTATGTGCTAGACCACCGACGATGAAGAAGAAGTCTGAAAAACAAAACAAAAAAATTTTTCTTCAATAATCAATGAAATTTGTTGGAAATTGCAATCAAAAACATAAGTGTATGTATACATAAATGTATGTATGTATGTATGTATGTATGTATGTATGTATGTATGTATGTATGTATGTATGTATGTATGTATGTNACAACCCCCCCCCCCTCCTCTCTTTCCCCCCCTTTTTTGTCGGGCGGGGTCGATGTGTTTAAAGGGCAAGAACCCTAATTTTTTTTAATTAGGGATGGGGGGGGGCCGGTTTCCGTAAAATATGTATGTCTATCTAGCTAGCTATAGAACAACTACTGTATCGGAAGGAAGAATTAAGGAATAATCTATCTAGCCGAACGACCTACTGTAATATAACGAGCTAAACAACCACCGTAATGTGTGTCTAGCTGAGAGAGAACTACTGTAATGCATCTAGAGCTAAAGAACTTCTGTAATGTATGTGGCCGAGAGATGTAAGCTGAGCAAAATAACGATAAAATCAATGCGAAAAGCAAAAGCAGTGTTCTTTCTCGACTGGCAAAAAAAAATTTTGTTTGCGGATCAAAGCAAAGCAAAGAGTTAGTGTGAAAATGTTGTGTGAAAGAATGGAGAAAGCACAACTTCTTTTCTTCAAACCAAATGAGAAAGTCAACCTTTTGTGCTTTCGCGTCTTTCGCCCGGCGAGAAAGGAAGATATCGACTTGGGCCTTTCCTTTCATTCATCAAGCCATGCTTTTGCTTCTGTTTTGCTTTGCTTTGTGGATAGATGAAAGCCGAGCTACCCCCTCACTAAGCCAAAGCATATATACATACGCATACATGCATACATACATGTGTACATGCATACACATACACACATTCCCAAAAGAACTGATCTTTCCTTTCTCAAATTTCTTTCGCCTTTCTCTCTCTCTCTCTCTCTCTCTCTAGCCAAAAAGAAAAGTTAGCCAAAGTTTTTTGTTATTGTTTTAGCTTGATCTTCCATTACCTTATGCTTTTATCTTCTTTTTTTCTTGTCTTTCTTTCTTTCCTTTCCTTTCCTTTCCTTTCCTTTCCTTTCCTTTCCTTTCCTTTCCTTTCCTTTCCTTTCCTTTCCTTTCCTTTCCTTTCCTTTCCTTTCCTTTCCTTTCCTTTCCTTTCCTTTCCTTTCCTTTCCTTTCCTTTCCTTTCCGTTGCCTTTGTCGTTCTCACCTTTTGCTTCTCTTGATCAAAGCTGATTTTGATTTGCTTTTCAAAGCAAAAAAAGATTCGTCCAGCTTTGCCAACTTTTTTCCACCTCTTTTGCCATCATTATTTTTTGTGTATCGTTTTCATTTGTGTGTTACATATGTGTTGTGTTCTCGCGTAAATATTTGTGTTCTCGCAACGAAAAATATGTTCTTTCTTTCTCTTTTCCCGGCTCTCAGCTATCATCATCACTATTGATATGATCCTCCTCAACCGACCACCTCATCATCATATCACTCACTAAAACAACGACTACGAACGATAATGATAGTGATAGTAGTTGATAATGATAGTAGAGTGATCGTGATAGTGATGTGTGTCTGCCCGAATGATCAACCCCCGCACCACACCGCCATCGTCATCATCATCATCATCGCTAACGGAAAAAATAATACTTCCATGAAAGCACACCGCACTCTTTGTGTTCGATAAAAAATAAATAAATAATGTAAGTGAATGAGGCGAAATTCGACGAGAGAATGAAAGCAAGAACGAACGCAAAAATCAAGGTATTCCACTGCCAAAAAAGTATTCGAAATGAGCGCACACAACAGCGTGTGGGTACTGTACTGTGCCTGCCTGCCTGCCTGACAGTATCATATCATTATCGCAGGGGGTGGTTGTAATTCTTATCGTAGAAAGGAAAGGGCGGGGAATTATTGAGAACTGCGATAAAAAAATCAAGAATGTCTTAACAAATAAAAAATAAAAGTATCAGGAGGTAAATCGGTGAAAGCTACGAAAGAAAATATAAATAAAATGTCAAAAAAAGTAAAAATTAAGTATAATGGTAAAGATATTTTTACGAATTTTACACATTTTTTCAAAAAAATGTTTTTTTTTTGGGTCGGGTTTAGAATGAAACAAAAGTGGACAAATTGGATTAGGGGGTAAAATGAAAAGAATTGGCGAGAAAATAGATGCCGAGCCGAGTCAATTAATAACCCCCCGATTAACCCGGTTTTGATAGCGCAAGACTTTCTGTGCAAAAATGAAAATTCGAGAAGAAATTTGAGAGCGCTAAAACGCCAAGCGCAAAATCTCTGTGAATGATCCACAAAAACAAACAAACACAAAAAAATTCACAGAAAAAGTATTGAAAATTTCGTCCACAAAATTGTGTGGACAAAATCAAAAGTCTGAAAGGCTTTTAAAACATTTTTTCGCTTTTTGCACTGAGCACTTTGTGCTGATCTCGCTGCTACAGCCATCCCCCCCCCCTCTCCCTTCTCCTCACTCTCATCACTGTTGCTGTTATTGTTGCTGGTGTGGCGTGATCTCGCTGCCACAGCCATCGCCCTCCTCACTCTCTTCACTGCTGCTGTTATTGCTATTGTTGCGGTGTGTGGCTGCTGCCGGCCCCAACGAAACAAACCAAAACATGCAAAATAATCGATCGATAGCGATGAATTTCGTCGTAAGCAATTTTTCCAAATCTTTCGAAAAAAATCAAGCAAAAGAAAAAGTTTTTTTGCCTTACTCTTTTACTTAATGAATAATGGATGGATGGATTTGATGTGCTAAACATTGGTGATGGCGGCTCATGCTGCTGCTGCTGCTGTTACTGCTGCTAAACAGCAAGAAAAAAGTGCTGCTAATTCTTCTTGTTCGATTCGTTTGCTCTTGGAATTTGATTCGAGAAACAGCCGCGCCTATATACACACACACACGCCGATTTTTGTGTTTTATGTATTGCTCTCTCTCTCTCTCTCTCTCTCGAGCACCCTCTATGGCACGCACTCTCGACCACTCACTCTCTCCCTCTCTCGAGCACTATTTTCCTCTCTAGCCAATTTGGCACGATGTCTATTGAAGGAGGGAGAGTGGGGGGCCAGCCTCTACACTAAACCTTTTTTTGACTGGATGGACTTGCACTAAAAGCACATATCCTCAATAATTCTCGTACATCCTCAAAAATTCACAACTCTTAACACTACGTGTGTACTAAAAGAAAACAAAAAAAAAGTTTTTAGCTCCTTTTCAATTCGCAAACACACACGAAACATTAAAAACGCTTTTTCCAAACGTTTGTTTTTGCACGTTTTTGAGCGGGAGGGAGGAATAAAGTTTTGAGAAAAATATCCCCATCTTTTAATCGTTTTTCGAAAGGCACACATATACATACAGTATGCTAGTGGTGTCGCCAAGAATTTGTCATTGGGGGAGGAGGGGGAAGGTAAATTCAATCAAAAAAATTTTCAATGAGCGCACCCCCCCCCAACCGGCTACTACCGTGTATACTTCCAAAATTTGGCCGCAATTCGCTCAACTTGTTTTCCCGAGATTCGGTAGTTTGAATTTTCAAAATTCCAATGTTTCCACAAAAAGTTCATTTAGCACTTCATTTTCGCATTTCACTATATTTGAAAAAGTGAATCGGCAAAATGAAGTCCACTTCATTCGGATGCGTCTTGAAAAGTTCTATTCAATGGAAAAAATAAAAATTTGAAAGTTGTAAAAATATTTTATTTTTGTAAAGCCATTTTTGTAAAAAACAAATAAAATTTAAAAAATTTCATTTGGTTTTGCACGAGTTGAAAATTCCTCCCCCTATTCGCGAAAAATTCTCGATGGCGTGCGCGACGGCTTTCATTTGAATTTCGCGTGTAAGCCAGCTCTTCACTTCAATTTCGAGCGTCGAATAGTTGTGGGGCGGCAGCGTTGGTCGAGGCGCCGACGCGCCGCTACCGTGCCCTTCGCCGGCGTCGACGGCCTCGTCGTCGGGCGTCGTTGTGGCGCGGCGCGACACAAACAATTGCTGCGCGGACAAAGTGATCAGCTCGGTGAGCGTAAACTTGAGAATGGCGCCAATCGCCTCGCCAGCACACGCTTTGTCCCAGAGGCTAGAAAAAAAAGAATATTTTTCAGCATAATCAAAATTATCAACACAGAAAAAAATTCTTGAACCGCCCCCGTGCTATACATATAATATTGTATTTAGTTGGCTGCGCCTCCCGCCACCGAAGTCGGCTCTCAACGGATGCGCCTGGGGAGTTGGGTGCGCCAAATTTGAACTCAACGGATGTGCCGAATTTGCAAATTATGGCCATTCCAAGAGACTCCGAATTTTTCGCTGTTTTCCGACTGGTCGGTCTGGTCGGAAAAAGAATTCGGAAGTTTTTCCAAATAATTAAGCCATGAAATTTTCGAAAAATTTGTGTTTTTACTTCAAATTAATCTCCAATTTTCCCATAGACGTGAATCACTTTATACATATTATCAAAAAATGTGCTAGCAAAAAAAGACAGAAAATTTGAAAAAATTCCAATTTTCGGCCGCTTTTGACCCTCGGAATTCCAAACCTTTGTTGATTCCTCGCAATTCCGTATTCCAAATTTGAAATTTTTACTTTCGCCCAACCCTGCTACACAGTGCACAAACAAAATCGAACCGGTAGAGCGGATCTTCGGAGAGAAGAGAGGAGCCCGCCGACCGAAACCAAACCCTCAGCAGCTCATCATCCTCCCAGAGAAAAAAACAGTATGGAGACGAGCGATTAGTCGATGAAATGTCTTTGCGTTGCTTGGCGTCCTAGAACGATACATATTTTAGTATAAAAGCCAAATTTAATCGGCCCCAAAAACATTGCTGTCGCATATTTTAGCAGCAAAAAATGCGTACTTTAGCGTTATTGTCGGAGAGAAACCGGATTCGTGGATACTCCACGCTCGCGGCGTCCTCGTCTACCGCCGCGTCGGCGGACGTTTCGCCGCCGCGCAAAGTCCGCTGCTCGTGGAACTTCTGAAGATTGCGAATGTGAAGGCGGATGTCGTCGACTAGCGCGTTCAGGCGCTTCGGATCCTCGTCGAACGCGGCGGTGAGCAGCTCGAACATGCTCAACGTCAGCCAATACGCGTCAATCCAACCACGCGCCGCCGACGATGACGGCGGCAGCGGCGCCGGCGTTGGCGCGGTGCACAGCGCGAACATTTGTTTGGCTATCTGCAAAAAATTGTCTATATTTCAAAAATTAATTACACTAATGAAGAAAGAGCCTCACACAATTGAGCGCCCTGTCCGCGACGGAAATCGGCGCCGGCCGATTGAGCGCCGAAATCGAGGTGGAAGAGTTGGCGAGCTTTATCATCGCCACAATGTCGACGTCCGACGGGCCGCCGCCGCCGCTCCCACCGGCCGCCGCCGCATCGGTCGCGGCCGCCGTCTTACGCATCACTCGCAGACTTCGCCACAACATTTCCGCCTACAAAATTGTTTTTTGTTTCCTAATAATTTCAATATAAAAAATAATTAAAAATCTGAATAAGCCATCAAATTCAAAAATTTCAATTCGGAATTCCAAAGGATCAACAAAAATTCGGAATTCCGCGCTCCCATCCGCGTTTTGAGATGTGTACTGGTAAATCAAAAAAAGTTTTTATTTCGTTACTTTTTGAATTAAAATAAAAATTTAAAAACCTCTTCTCTTCGATGCGCCTCCACCGCGGCACGTCCCTCGGGCTGACATGAGGATATGCCTAGAAATACTCAGCTCATATAGAAATACATTATATGTAACAATGCCACATCTACAGTAAGCGAAATCGTAAAATTTATGCAAAAAAAGTACTTCAGAAATTTATTAAATAAAAATAATTTTTAAATCGTACAAAACTTTTTTTTGGTAATTTTCAACCCTAAAAAGACGGGGGCTCTATCTCCCAAATTTTTTTAGCCAATGCACTTGCTCGTAAAAATATTTTCAATCAAAAACTTTGGCAAAAAAAACCAACCAAAAAAGAATGAAAATAATACACACAAAAAATGAAAAAATAAATAAAACAGAACAAATCCTAGAGACTTTAGAGTTTGTTTTTTAGCCCTAGAGTCTATCGCCCAAATTTTTGATCACATCCACTTGCTCATATTATGCAGCTCATCCACGTCTATAAATATCTTAAAATGAAATAAGATATTAAAATAAAATTATTTTTCAAAAATTTCGGCAAAAATAAATAAAAATACATAATACAAAAAAATGAAAAACTAAATAAAACAGAACAAACCCAACAGCAACTTCCACACCGCCACATAATGGCACTGGGGGATGTGGTGTTTGGCGACGAAGCGCGCCAGTTTGCCCAGGTCGACGTCGGACGCCTCGTCGAGAATCTGCTCCTTGAGGACGCGGCGCGCCGCCTCCGCCGACAGCGAATCGCCGAACTCCACGCCGCCGACGCTGATCTTCTCGAGGAAGTTGGCGCGGAAGTTGTGGCGCGACATTTCCCACTACACAAATATTTGGGCTTTTTTTGGTAAATGTTCGTGGAGAGCAATGTGTAAATATAACCACCATTTTATGATATCGGACACAACAAAAAAAAATTTTTCGATGTTTTTTGGCATTCGATAATTTAATATTTTTAAACAAAATAACGATACATAATTGACACTAATTCCCAGTGCCAAAAAACCTAAAAAAATTTTAAGGTACGATATCATAAAAAAACCCAAACAGGTTCTATTGGAGGGGGGACAAAAGCGATTAATGAAAAATTTTAAAGAATTCGAAAAAATTTTTTTCGATGATGGCACCAAAAATGCTAAAAATTCTTTCAAAGATTTTTATGAACAAGAATTTTCAGCCCCTGGGCCTCCGCCACGGCCAGAAACGCGTCAAAACCCACACACCAAAAATTGCAATTTTTATATTTTTTCATATAAAAAATTATAACCAACAAAACTCATAAAGTATATGCATCGGTATAAAAAAAATTCTTGAACACTTCGAAAACCAACTCATTTTTGAAAGTTTTATTGTCAATTTCACATTAAATTGAACATTTTACTGCGGTTAAAAAATGTATTTACAAATCAAAAATAGCAAAAAAAACATTTCTGAAAATAATTGCACTAAACTTGAAAATCTAATCGTCGAATAATCAAATATAATTACTTCGTAGAAAATCGGATAATATTGAAGAAAATTGCATTTTTCCCTTTATTTATCTCACTCGAATTTTTGTTTTTACTCCAACCTGCGTGAACAAACCTCGTGTCTCGACACGCCTCCCACCACGAGAACATTTCAATTTTTCATTTATAAAAATTGAAGTAAAAAACACAAAAAAAGAAGACATTCTAAATAATTTTTAGCTCGTGGCACTACCGAAATAATGTTTCCACAAAAACTTCAGTCATACCATAATTGCTGGTGTAAGAAGATGGCGTTCAACAAAGAAGGAATTAATCCATAAATAAAGCATAACATTTAACAAAAAAATAGTCATCCCTCAAAACCATCTGAAAAATGCGTTAAATACTTCTAAGAGTTGGCGATAATTTAAATTTTTAAATAAAAAAATTCCCCAAAAAGTCGACTCTTTATGACTGAAAAATTCCAAAATCTCGAACAAAAAACATAGCCATGAATAGAAATTCTAAACGTAATAGAGACAGAGAAATTTCCACAAAAATCTACACAAAAAAGCGATTTCTTTACAGCGATTAAAATGAAAAGCACAAAAAAGACCAAAAATAAACTATCCGTTTCTCCGTTTTCCGCGCCCCAATTCAACGTCTTCTTCTTCTCCCCCTACTCGGTCTGGTCCATGGCGGCGACGCCACTGGTGGTAGTGGTGGTTGGGGCGGCGGCGGCGACTGGAGTGGCTGCTGCTGCTGCTGCGGTGATGATGGTGACTGGAGCGGCTGGCGCGGTGGTGGCGGCAGCGGAACTGGTGGCGGCGGCGGTGGTGGTGAGTTGTTGGGAGGTGCTCTGAAGGTTCTCGGCCGCGGCTCTTGTCGTCGACGTCGTCGGCTCTTTGCTCGTCTCCTCCTCTTCGTCTTCCTCGGCGTCCGGGAAAGCCAACCAGGACTGAAAGAAAAGTTTTTGAAAATGAATATTTCGAAATGAAGGAGAGCCCGTGGCGTCGTCAAAAAAAGGAGAAGATTTTTGGTCTAAACCAAGTGAAAAATACACAGAGCCCAAAACAATTGAGAGTAGAGAAGACTGGCCCCACTACGCCTGTGCGTGTGCTAGCAAAAGCCCCTAAAAATATATTTTTTAAAAACAAAGAAAAACAAATGAAATTTAATGACGAACAAAAGAATTCCAACCTGCTCGACAATGGACTGAACGCGTTTCTCGTACTCGCGGCGATTCTCCTGGTACAACTGGGCGGCCAGCGAGTTCGCCGGACTGTTCGGATTCGGCTCGTCGAGCAGCGATTGAATCGACGTCAGCACCGCCGCCACGTCGTACGTGGGCGACCACTGGTTCTGGAAAGGACGAAAAAATTCGAAAAACAATATATATAGTACATGTAGCTTATATGTAGCTTATTCAGATGAAGAAGAACGCTTTTAGGAATTTTTCATTTTTCAATGTAAAATTAGAACTTTTTCGTTCTAGCCCCCCGCCCCCTTCACATTCCGAAATACGCCACTTAGAACTTACGAGCCGGCCAGCTCCACTCCCCGAATTTTTCTACGTTTTCTAGCCATGAACAAAAAACGAATAAGAAAAATAATTGTAAAAAATCGAAAACCCTCAAGATAAGCTAGCAAGAAATGTGTTTAAAATTAATACAAAAAATATATAAAAATATAACAAAAAGCGAAAAAAAAATTTAAAATAAAAGACAAAAAAAATAGAAAAATGCAATTTTGTTAAAAAAAATAATAGTAGTAGTGAAACCTGCAAAATGTCGAGGCAAATGCTACCGTCCGCGTACACGTTCGGGTGGAACATCTTCGAGACGAATTTCACGGAGGGCGGCTTGTTCGGGTACTCCTCGGTGAACTCCAGCGACAATTTGAAGGTGCCCTCCTCGAAGGGCGTGTCCTGTGGGCCGAATATCACCGCCTCCCACACCATGATGTTCTCCTCGGTGGGCGCACCGCCGACGCCCGCCGGCGGATCTTCCTACAATCTTCGTAGTCATTGCAAGTCACAAAATGTTGGCGGAAAATAGTACAAAAATAGTAAAAATTGCGATTAGCGGGAGTCCAAAAGCCATAAAAGACCCCAAAAAATGCAAAAATTAGCTGCTTTTCGACGCCAAAAATAACCAGTTAGAGAAAAAATGTGTAACTAAGTAAATTAGTTACCTGTAGCTTCTTGAAATCACGCATAAGTCGTCGTCTAGATGGTGTAGTCATTTCGGATTTGTAGCGTTTATCTGAAAATGTTCAAATTTTTATGTACTCTTTTTGCACAAAAACAACCGCCGTTTTGTGCAAAATGCAGAAAAAGTTCGAATTTGTATAAGGCTTCCCTCAAAAAAATTCGCAAAAAATCAGATTTGAGAGGTGGAAGCAGATTGGACATGTTGTTTGAAAATTGTTTGGTAAAAGGTTTGAAACCGCGTGGTCAACTATTTTTGGGGAATTAAAATAAGCCTAGGTTTGTTACCTTGGTCCCTCTGTGCTTTTCGACACTATCACACCCAAGTTAGACATTGATATCGAATCCGTGATCATCAAGCTACGCAGAAAAACATCAGAAAAATTTGGAAATTCTGGAGGGTGGGGCGAGGATAAAGTGCAGTGGCCCTCAATTAGTATTTCACACTGAATTAATATCTTCCCCGAATCATTTTTTTGCTAGGGAAGTGTTTTTGTCGTGGAAATTGCATAAATTCATTTTTTCGCAATTTTTGGAGGGGAACGCATTTTTTTGGGAAAATTTATAAGCTAACGATAAGCTTCAGCCCATGTTCCACGTGAAGAGCACAGCACAGCTGCACACAGGAGGGAGAAATGCCGCAGGGAAAATTTACGCATGTGAAAAATTATTTACACATCTTTGCAATGTGTCATTTTGTTGGAGCGCTAATTTAAAATGTATTCTTTGTAGTGAAATTTTTGAATTGTCTCCGCATGAAAATGTATATTTTCACACGATGGGCTTATTTGGTGTGATGAGAGGGGGCGGCGGAGGGGGTGAGCTATTGATGAGGCTTCAGGAGGAAGTTCTCCCTCGACGCCCTCCATCTCCATCCATACTCCTTCAAATAGGTAGGGGTATAACCTACCTGGGTTATGTAATTACGCAGTAAATTGTAGAGTAAAAATGCAATGAAGAAGAAAATCGTCTGATTACACAAAAATTCAGAGTGACGCGCAGTGGGGGGGAGCATTTTTTATTTTCCAATTCTAAAAATGTAAGGAAATTTAAATGAAAAATGAATAATTTTATTCTAAGAGTCGGCGAATCGCCTCAAGCCCTTCTGATCTGTGCTCTCCCTCCTTATTGCATTCTTACTTTACAATTTTCTGCGTAACTCGCCCCCCCCCTCTAACGGATCCCCCCAGCCTCCACCCCCACTAACGGGTCTCGCCACCTCCCCCCTACCCTGGTTAGAAGATTAAAACTTCGCACATCGCATCAAATTGCACGAGAGAACGAATTATTAATTATTGACTGAGAGTGTACACCGCTTCAATAAGAAAGAACAGACAAGCGGAGAAAAAAGAAAAAATGCACTTCCCATTTTTTGTCTCGGATTGTATATATTTAATACTAATGTATATTTTGAATATTTATTAATACTTCTTTACGCAATTTATATTTTTATCCTTTAATCCCATCCGTTTTGGCCGCCGGCTTAGGAAGTGTCAATTAAGATTTTGAGGGAAACTTTACGTTTCATTCCTACTATTTGGAAACATTTTTATATAAACTTAGAAAGGAAACTTCGAGATTATTTGACTACTTTATAAAAAATGAGAGGATTGTTAGCGTCACAAATGTAAATATTTTGCATATATATTTAATGAATGCGTGTGTTTTTGGTCTTCTCTATTTGATTATATGTCATTCAAAAAACTATATCAAGCCTTTCATCAAATACTCTCGAATTTTTTCGTCAATTTATGCCACACCTTTTATATATTATGTGCTGTGAACTGTGCGTATTCCATTCCTTGGAAAGGTTCACTTTAAAGTGGAGTTTTTTCGTTGTTTTATTGTGGTTGTTTTGCTGTTGATTGGTATGTGTGCGATTACGCAAAAAGACTGCTAAAAATTGGCGAATTTTTTTGAACACATTTCATGTGTCCATTTCACACATTTCCTTTGGTTTTTTTTGACTATTTCCGTCGTTTCCGAATTAAAAAAGAAACGTATATATATATAATATATATATATATATATATATATATATATATATATATATGCAAAGAAAAAAAATTCGGAAACGACGGAAATAGTCAAAAAAAACCAAAGGAAATGTGTGAAATATATATATATATATAAATCAACACGATTAAGTGTGCAAAATGACAGCGGAAAAGCATTACAGGGCGCAAGAGAAAGTATTGCAGAGCGATACACATGTAAGAGGAACGCGGCCATATTCTCAGTTGCTCATAATTTGTGCTATGACTTTGACTTTTTAATGATTTCCTTTAAAATGTCTTACTATCGTCGCAAGGCTCGCACCATTTGGGTCGGCATACTACTACTGTTATTCGTAAGCGATTTCTTAACAGTAATGTTGTAAAAGAATATATTCTGTATTTATACCCAAACAATATGCTTACACATTCGATCACTTTTTCAGCTGGTTCTACTCGTCTTCAATCTGAGCAGTTTCCTCACGTTTCCCGTCGACAGCGACACTTCCCGCTCTCCGCCCTTCTACAACAACTATCCGCGCGACGCCGCCGCGCGGCGGTCGGACGCCGGCGCAGCGGCGCGGCACGCCGCCGGCCCGCCCACCTCCACCGACCTCTTTCAGCGCATCGACTTGGACTTGCGCAGGTCGCCGGTGGACGCGGAGAAAATCGTCGACTCCATTCACTTCCTCAACGCGGCGCACGAGGTGCGCAACGCGGAGCGCTGGGGCGCGCCCACCGACGCGTCCGTCACGTTCGTCATCGTCGTCCAGGTAATGATGGTCATCATAAGATTTGCACTTAGAGAAGGTAAAGAATTTTTTCGGAAAAACGAAAAATTAAATTGTTTTTCTGTACTGAATATGCATTTTTCTGCTGTAAATTGTTGGGAAAATGGGAACTTTTTGTCCATGAAATCGAAAAAAATTAAAATTTGTTATTGAAATTTTGTCTTAATTTTTTATGTATTTTCCACATTTTTCTGTTGACTGTTTTTGGTATTAATTTTTGGTCGAGGAAAAACAAATCAAACAATCAGCAAAACTAAGTATGATCAAACAAAGGCAAGTACGTTTTTGGAACGCTCATGACGAGCTCTTTCTTATGACGATATTACATATATATTACGTCAATATTTTTTTTTGTTTTTTATCATTTTTAATTCAAAATTTTTTTAAAGATTTCTTATGCCTTAGTTTCTTATACATGTACATATTACTTCAATAAAAAAATGTTTTATTATTATTTTTTGGGTTAATTCTCGAATTCAATTTTTAAAGATTTTTATGTGTGCTTGAGAGAATTTTGGAGAAAATTTTGTGTGTAAAAGCAATTTTATGTAGGTACACAAACGCATTGAGTACCTCGTCTACTTGATCAACAGTCTGCGCGACGTCGTCGGCATCCAGGACGCGCTTCTCGTCTTCAGCCACGACTTCGACGACGAGCAAATCAACACTCTCATCCAGTCCATCGCCTTTTGTCGGGTATTCCTTCGCTTTATCTTCACCTGAATTTAAGTCGAGAGAAAATTCTTTTTCAAGGAATAATAATTTAAATTATTTTTTTTCAAGGTGATTCAAATCTTCTACCCGTACAACATTCAAATATTTCCCAACATGTTCCCGGGACAGGACCCGCGCGATTGTCCCGCGAAAGCCACGAAACAGGAGTAGGTTTTTCGTCTCGTTTTTATGGGTTTTATTTATTTTTTGTATGTCTTTGATTTTTTTTTGAGAATATTTAATGTTTTATTTTTTTATTTGCTTTTAAAAATCCAAAAAAAAACTTTTCGGGAGCATACGCTAAAAATCATCAAAACGTTTTTTTTTGAATAAAATAATATTTTTTTGAAATAATATTTTCTCTTCAAAATACACAAAAAATTGATAATTATTTGTAAAGATATAAGCCAATATTTTGAAAAATATTTTGCAAAAATTTACAAAAACAATAATAGCACAATACTAAACAAAAAAACATTTCTTCTACGTCAATTGTACTTTTACCAAAAAAATTTGTTTAAATTTTTTTCTTAAAAAAATATTACCTCTTTTTCTCTAGCTTAAATTGTCTGTGATTATTACGTTGCCTTAATGTTACACCAACCGCTCAAATTCGCACAAAAATTTCCGAAATTGTTTTCAGACATGCACAAAGACGTGACGTGCTGACTTTCGCGTCAAGACCAATTTTCAATTCGTTGTTGCTATGTGATGAATTTTTTAGGGTGGAGACGCTGAAGTGCAAGAATCGAAAATTTCCGGATAAATACGGCAATTATCGTACCGCCTCGCTAACACAAATTAAGCACCACTGGTGGTGGAAGGTCGGTGGAAATTGAATTTTTTCTACAAAATTAGTGGGGAGGGGTCTCTATCTGGATGGGCAGTAAGGAAAATTTTAGAGGGTAGGCGGTCAATGTTAATGGTGTTTTTGGCTCTTTATTCTTTATGGCACCAGGGTTTGCTAATTTCGCCAACTACACGCACAAACTGGTGCCAATTACGGACAATTCCTATGCATGGAGCTGGGCAGGCAAAAAATCGAAAAATTCTGCGAAATGTTTTGGCCGACCGACTCACTCACGCAAAATTTTCCGATAAAGTAGAAAATTTTAATAAATTTTTTTTCAATTTTGCGTTTCTAGATGAATTATGTGTTCGAGAAGGTTTTGAAGAAATACGCGTTGAATCAATACGTTATTTTGTTGGAGGAGGATCATTTCCTGATGCCGGACTCGCTGCACGTCCTCAGGAGTATGATCGATGGACGCAATACGTTCGTCTTTTCCCCCTTTTTTAACTTTTTTAATAATTAATTTTTTATTATTTTTTAATAAATTTTTTGTTATTTTTCTTGTTTATCAAAGGAATTTTTATATATTTTTGTTTTTGTATGTATTTTTTGTATACATATTTTTGTTTAATATAATGTTTAGTTGAGGCTGTGTGAACTCAAAAAATATCTGAATAAATCAATGAGGGAAACATTTATTTACTAAATTTTTTTATATTTTTTATAACATTTCTGTATTTATTTTTATGTTTTTTATATATTGTAGTATGTGCAAGGACTGCGACATATTTTGTCTGGGCGCCTACCTCAAGGACTACAAAAACTACAGGGCGGACATCGCGAAGCTGAGCGTCTTCCCCTGGTTCACCAGCAAACACAACATGGGCATGGCGATCAGCCCGCAGACCTGGGAGCTGTTCCGCAATTGTTCCGAGGTTTTTTTTCTTTTTTCGGTTTTGTTGGCTACGAAAATTCGAAAAAATATTATAAATTTTTGAAATATTTTATGAAAATTCTATGAAAATATGTAAAAATTACGAATTTTTGTTGGGAGTTTGGTACAACAAAAAAAAGTTTTTTTAATTATATCAGCTTGGATTATTTTTATTTTTTTGCATTTTTGAATGTTTTTTTTGTTTCCGCAATTGTTCCGAGGTATTTATTTCGTTTGCTCTCAGCTGTGAAAATTAAAAAAATATTATAAAATTTTTTTGATTTTTTGAATTTTTTTATGAAAATTAATAAATTACCAAATTTTGTTTTCAACAATGACAAAAGTTTTTTTTATTATATCATTTTTTGCTACTCTGTGACAGTTTAAAAATTACGAATTTTTGTTTTCGATTAGGAGTTTGGTATAACAAAAAAAAAGTTTTTTTTAGTTATATCAGCTTGGATGATTTTTATTTTTTGCAATTTTGGTAACGAAAACATTTTTGAATGTTTTTTGGATCAAAACAAACTCAAATTTTCGCCAAATTGCGGGGCGCAAATAACAAATTTTTATTTATTTGATATACATATATACATACATTTTGACATATTTTTGGTGGAATTTTTAAAGCAAACAAAAAGTCAAAGCAAAGCACAAAGCTCAAAAATGATAGTAAAAAAGCGAAAACACATTTTTTGTAGAGTATTTTCTGTGTGGTATAAATTTTCCTTCCTCAAAAATATATGAATGAAAACAATTTTAATATAATTTGAAGAAGAAAAAAATTAAAAATGTTTAGAACTAAAAATTATGTTAAAAAATTTTATTGAAGCGTGTAGCACTTATAAAAAAAATGAAAGATATAAGTATGAAAAAGTAGAGTCATACTTATTAAAATTGAGTCTAAATTTCCACCCCACCCAATTTCCAAACTTTTTTTATGTTTTCTACTACAGTTTTGCTAACGGGGAGGGGTGACTTTTAGAAGGGGCTTTTGAGAATATTTTTTCCAAACCGCTTCAAACAACTTATTTTATCTTAGGCTTTAGGCGTGTAGGCAAGTCCCGTACATAGTAGGGAGCATAAGCCTGCCTTAGGCTAAGTTTCTTTGTTTGCGTAGCCTGAACCTTGGACCCGATTATGTAATGTATTAGTTCACCGGATCTGGATTTGAAACACGCCAAAAGATCATTTTGGAAGAAACGCGATAGCATCGAAAAAAAAAATAAAATCGTAGAAAAACATTTTTCCCGTACAAAAAATTTATTTCATTTGCTTGAATATATGGCTTTAGATGTTCTGTACGTTCGACGACTACAACTGGGACTGGTCGCTGCTGGCGATCAGTCTGAATTGTCTGCCGGCGCGGCCGCGCGTTCTCGTCGCCAAGTCGCCGCGCGTCATCCACATCGGCGACTGCGGCGTTCACGCGCACCGCTGTGAGCCGCACAACGCGGCCGCTTTTGCGCTGTGAGTTTTTGGGAGCGCAGTTTTGTGGGTACTTACCGAAAGAAATTAGCAAGCAGAGCCACACATATGCCCGGGGGGGAGGGCTGCGCTTATTTGCACGGCGAAAATCTCCCAAAATGATCGAGCTTCTCTTTCCGAAAATTCTGTTTCTGGATGTATAAGAGACATCTTAGAATCTTGGGTTGGGCGGGATTCCGAAAGTCCGGTTATTTTTCGCTATTTCCCCGCAAGCCGTTATATTTCGAGAAATTATTGTATTTACATGGCAGTCGCTAACTTCTTTAATGAAGCATTTTTGATTAAATTTATTTCCCACAAGAATGAACTATTCTATTTTGCATGCCTTTTATTATTAAAAAATTCTGAATTTGCTACACATTGTTTCAGCGAAAAAAGATAAAAAGTGAGAAGAAAAATTTTGAGTCAGAATTTCAAATTGAAAAATATTTACTTCCTCCCAACTTCTGATTTACTTCGGCCAGTGTGTGTTTGAATAAGTTTTTTTACTTGTGTTTTTTTAAATAGTATATTTTGCGTTGTTTTCTTTTCCTTCAGTTTTCGTCATTTTTTATGCTTTTTGTTTTGACATTTTTTAATTCAAAAATTAGAAATAAATTTTTGATTTTTTTTGCCCATTTTGCAGAGAGCTGATCGCCCAACACAACGCCTCATTCTTCCCCGAGCGGCTGGCGCTGACGGAGGTGTCGAAGCGCTCGTTCAAACCGCCGAAGCCCAACGGCGGCTGGGGCGACATTCGCGACCACGCGCTCTGTCTGCTCAATTCGATGCGCGGCGCGAACGCGTCGCTGAGCGCGCAAACCACCGAGCGGCTAGCGAACGGGACGCTGCACAGCCTTAACGACATTTTGTCGTTGTTCTAGGTGCTATGTTTGTAATTATTTTGAAGTTGGGAAAATACTTAATTTGTTGTATTTTTGAGATAAATTAGGAGAGTTTTGTTTAGGAAAAATGTCTTGGAGTGGGCTAGGCAAAAGCAATTTTTCGCTCGTAGTGGTAGTGCTAGAAGGCAGTAGCAGTAGTAGGTATACTATGTATACGGTAGAAGTAATACATTAAGCATTACAGGCATAGCCTCAAGAAGATATTAGACTGTTTTATGGGTGGGGCTGGAGGATGACATAAAAAATACTCAATTTTCTTTCTTTTCCATTGGTCCAGTGGCGATTTCCATGGGTGGAGGGGGGAATTCAACCAAAACAATTTTTTGTGGGGAACCGCAAAAATTTTAATTTTTTAAATTGGAAAAAATAACTTTCAAAAAATTCTCATTGAGGGAATTCCCTACATTCCCCTGCCTCCCCTGCTCCTCCCTCCTCATGGCGACGCCATTGGTCTGCCTCTACCTCGGCCACGCCCCCACGCAATTCAGTAATGGTTGAGTAACCTCTTAGGGTAACCTCTTCAATTCAGTAACCTCTTAATAACACATCCTCATTCTTTATTAGAGTTGACTTTGGCTAGCTAGCGGAAAGCACTGAGGATAACACCACACGCACAAATTGCTTTTTTCTTGCCAGGAATTACAGTCAAATTTGATTAATTTTTGTTGAGAAAAATTGATTAATTTTTGATCGTTCGGTTTCGTTATTGTTGGCAAAATTGTTAACTTTTCCATACATATTTGACTGTTCCAAAAGTTTTTGTCGATCTGGAAATTTTTTTATATTAAAATTTTCCTAACTTTTACTATTAGTCGACTTCAAGATTTTCTAAATGTACTAACAATAAGCAAAAGCACAAAAACTGTGAGAACAAAGCACAAGAGATTTGTGTAGTCAAATTTTTTCAAAACTATATATATATATATGTGTGTTTCGCTATCAATGTGTGTGTGTATGTGTGTGTATGTGTGTGCGTGCGTATGTGTGTGTATGTGTGTGCGTGC
>SAUE01000099.1:187696-205765 GCA_009724625.1 Deladenus siricidicola | reverse complement strand
CCTCTTTGAGCATCTCGAGCACTGTGATTTGGCCACCATTGGCAAGGTTTTCTTGTTGGCTTTTGGACAGAGAAAGAGAGAGAGTTAGACAAAGAGATGGAGAGAGAAAGACAGAGAAATAGAGGGGAGAGAGGGAGAGAGAGACAGAGACAAAGAGAGATAGAGAGAAAAAGTGAGAGAGATAAAGAGAGAGAAAATGAGTGAGAGAGAAAGACAGAGAGAGAAGAGAGAGAAAATGAGTGAGAGAGAAAGACAGAGAGAGAAGAGAGAGAGAAAGAGAGAGAGAGAGAGAGAGAGAGAGAGAGAGAGCGCGGATATACATACATAGCAAAAGAAAATAAATTGCCGAGACAAGCTCAGGTGACGTTCATGATCTACATGCTGTTGGTGACGATGCTCTTGATCAACATGCTCATCGCGATGATGACGAACACGTATACGGAGGTGTCGGCGAGCAGTTTGGAGTGGCTGCGCCAGTGGTCGGCGGTGGTGCTGTTGATGGAGCAGAGCTTCGATCCGCAAACACGAATGTCCTTCCAGCGACATTACTCCATTCCGATGGAGGACGGCAAACGCATCGCTCTGCTCCTCAAAATCCGCACAACCGTAGGCGATTACACCGCTTTTTCGATAATTGTTTTGGACAATTTTAAAGTAGCTTTTAAATTTTTATTAAACATTCCACTCTCATTTTAATTTTATTTCGAGAAAAACCAAAGAAAAGACAAGCTAAAACATATGGAAAATGAAAAGTTGAAATGAAAAAAGGCTGGCCGCCGCAGCGAAATGCACACAAAAAGAAAAAGAAGCTAGAAAATAGGAAATCGATGAAAAGAACGCATTGCTTTCTCGAAAGAGCGAATGAAATATTGCGAAAATAGTGTAAACAGGAACGAAGTCAAACATGAACACAGGCCAAAATGTTTGCTGGCTGCATTCAGCGAAGAAATGTGACGGATAAGAGCGTGTGAGCAGTAGAGAGTGGTAGACACAGTAGCGAACAGTGCTCGCTTCTCTCCAAATTCTCGCTGTGAGAAAATGCACGCAAGCGAAAATAAAATGCATTGGAATATATACGACTTTCAACTTCTCCCTTCCGCCGAGCGCTGTGGCGAGCACTCGTCAGTCCAGCTTCTATGGGCGGCGTTGAGCGGATTACGTGCGGGCGTCCAGGCCAAGAGCCGCGTCAACAAGCGCCCACCGGAGGAGTCCGGTGGATGCTGGTTGCTCTCCCGAACAATGAGGCAAGCACCGGCTCAGGGCCGAAAGGCAGCAGGCCAAATTGCCCGCGTGGTTACAGTGGTCGGATAGCGCTCGCATCGCTCTTCAAACTTTTTTTCAAATTTTTATACTGAATTTATTTTTTTAACAATATATTTAAGTTAAAACTTTTTTAACTCATTTTTTTGGAAATTTAGTTTCCTTTCTAATACATTTAAGTTGTTTATTTAGCGAATTTTGGTGTGCAAACAAATAGCTCCAATTCCAGTTTATAAAATCTCTTATTACCAAAATTATTACATTGTGAAAAAATTAGCATATTCGAACGAAAGTTACGATTACGAAAGCGATGAAAAATAATAAAAATCTATTACACTTAATCGATTCTCTGAAATGGGAGTAAAAATCTAAAGAGAGAAAAAACTTCCAGAACGAGAAACAGGACGAAGCGCGGCGCGACACGCAAAAGAAGCGGGCAAAACTGCGCAAAGAGTTGGCGACGGCCATCGGCGACAATCTCGCCCGAGTGGACGAGGCGAAGGAGGCCGAGGCGCGGATGCGCGGCGACGGCGGCGGAATGGTGAGGACGCGGACGAATACGACCACGGAGCACACGGACAGCATATGATTTCGTTGGGCGAAGATTAAGTGAAAATGTTCATGAGAGAAGACGTTCCGAATTGCGTAGGCGTATGTACATATTTATTTTTAGGTGTGTGTCGAATAGAAAACATGCGGAGATTTGTGTTATAAGTTCTCTTGTCCGACAATAAATACGCCTAGCTTATCCGTAAACAAGTATTGCTTGAGACAAAATTTCGGGGCCGAAAAAGAGAAGATAATTCAATCATTTGGGGGAAAGAACGATCGACGTCGACAACAAACCATAACAACCAAAATAAGTTTTAAATTACGTTGCGAAAATCACAAGACGAGCACTGAGAATCGGGTAAGTAGCAATATTTTTATGAATTACACGAAGCAAGTATAGGTAGCAGATCTGCAGCGAGAAATTTGTTTTCGACAATATCCAAAGCAAATGCAAAGTAGCAAAAAAATTTTTTGATACTTTTCGAAATAAGGCGCTAACAACAATTTCTCGCTCACTGCGGGCCGACCGGCACAAACATAAATCCTTACATTTCTAAATATTATATAAACAAACGCTTTACTGACTCCATTGATCAGTGGTGAGAATTATTCACTGCTTTGAACTCTAGAATTAAAATTTACGTCAAAATAGAAAAAAAAGGTTCGCCATAAAGATAGGGGGGGGGATTGAGATTTTTTTGGAATGTAAAAATTGTAATTTGAAAAAAATTATTTGCCCGAGAAAAATTACTGGCGAGCCATTGCTGAAATTAAGTCAAATTGTTGAATTTTTACACGGCCCTTCTTCCCTTGACAAAAAAGGATTATTATGCCCACGTATAATCAACTCTCACCACTCTATCTATCATTAATAAATAAGTTAAAATATGGTCATTCAAAACTTCACAATATGTATACAAAATGCAAACGATTTAAAAAAATATTCTTGCAAAAATCGGAAAGATTATGACACTCGGGCTTCTGCGTCGCCCACACACACACCACCTAACACCTCGTCTCGTACAGGCCAGATCGCCCGATGTACCGTACCCACTTGATGACGTCGTGGTCGGAATAGTTGAGCTTCGGCTCGAACACCTTCAAGTAGCGCACCTTGAGGCCGGAAGGCGCGAACGGCACCTGAAAAATATTTATTTATTTTAATGCCTATACATATGATCGTAAAAGATTGGCTTTGATTCACAGTTAAATGTACGAAAATAAAATTATTAAAATTTTTAAGATGAAATAAACTTTTAAGTCTCAAATATACGCAAAAGCGCCAAAACCTACAGCACCATACACATTTTTTCAAAATAAATCTACAAAAACCACTAAATTTCAAAATATCCGCCGAAATCAATTTGCTCGAAAAATTCGAAAGATTTAAAAAAATTTTTTGCGATTGCTCAAGTTAAAAAAATTTTTTTAGTGTAAAAAAATTTCTAACAAAAAATGCAATCGAAACAGATTAAAATAAATCTATAGAAAAATGCGCAGAAATGCAAAAAACAAAAAATGCGATTATAAAAAATAATCGTAAAAAATATTAAAAACTGACAAAACCAGATAGACAAAACCAAAGTTCAAATAAATGCCAAAAACAAAGCTAAAAAATAAATGAAAGCAATTACCTCGAAATTCATCGATACCGGCGGACGATTCCATTTCTTCTTCTCCGCGGATCCGGTGCTGAGCAAATCGATTTCGGCGGATATTTGAGACTCCTTCATGCCACCCATTCGCTTAATTCTGAAAAGTGAATAAAATAATTAAAAAGTCGCTGGCACCTGGAGTGATTTCGCAGTGATTTTAGTCGGCACAAAAATCAAAGTATCCATGTGGTTGGTTAGTGCAAATTTTTCAGTAAATCGTACGCAGAAATCAAAATTTTTTGACAAGCAAACCCATTACATTGATGAAATCTCTTTCTCGCCGCCATTCCGACGACATCGTTGATGAAAAAAATTTTCTCTACGATAACAATTGACAAAAAAAATTCAAAAAAATTCAGATGAAAGTTTTTTTGAAAAAATTCTCTTCAAAATTCAAGTTCAAAAAAATTACTTCCACACAATGGCGTTCTCGCCGGCCTTGTACTTCGCCTTGCCCTTCATGCAAATCAGCTGAACACCGCTGGTGTTCGGCGGTGTGGGAATGCGCACCTCGATCTTCTGGGCGAGAAGCGACGGCTTGAAGTTCGACTTCACCACCACTTTCACCTCCATTTTGTTGCGCGACGTCTCACGCACTAGCGGAATGACGCGGAACGGCAGTTGAATGTCTTTTGTGGTGCGATATCTGCAAAGAAAAATTCGCTTAAAAATTATAGATTACAATTATATGTAAACCCAAAATATTATATATTACATTTCAAAAACAGCACTATCGATTTCGTGATGTAGTTTCGGTGTGAGGGTTCTGTCACACCGAAACTGACCAAGTTATGGCACTTTGAAAATTTAAGACCTTTTTTGGTCGGTCAGGCTTGGAAATTTTTTTAAAGAAAAATCTATATCGCATCGGCTGGGGACGCCCCCTCCCCCATGGTGTAAAACCGACCTAAACACACAAAAAGCGTGAGCCATTCCAAACACTTTGCAATCGCTGCCCTGCCCCAGCAATTTATCACATGGGATGGAAACCAAAAAAATTCAACCAAAAAACACTCCATTCGAAGAGGAACTATGCAAATGTTGCAACGTTCGAAGAAAAAATATGCGAGAATTATACCCTTCCCCAGGCGGCGGTGACAACCGCACAACTAATTGACAAATGTGAAACCGCGCTAAATTATGCGGACAAAAAAATTCCCGAGAAAAACAAACGGACCTCATCAATTCGTACTCGCCATCCGGCGGAATGAAGCTGATCGCGTGCTCGGTGTCGAACTTTGTCAGCTTCACGCACTGATGAAATTGGCAATCGTCAATGGCCACCGAGGTACGAGAGCTAAACCTTTTTGTTCAAATTTTAATTTAAATACACTTTGCTCACATCGTATACATATAGTCTATCTGTCAAGTAAAAATCCAAAATTACGAAAAATTTCAATTAAATTAAAAAAACGATTATTCAAAAAAAAAGTTTAGAAAATGTACGCCTTTGACGGATCGTCGGTCCCACCGCGCCCTTTGCCGTCGATCGTAATTTTGTCGTTGATGCCAAATTTGCATTCCGGCATTCCGCTCAAATACGATTTCATCGCCACTTTACCTGCCACGTGAGCGGAGAGAACTTGTCCTACAAAAACATTCAACAGTAAATTCACCTCGACACTTTTTGAATAAAATATTTTTGCGCAAAAACCAAAAGAAGTAAGATTGAACTTCGAATGTTACTTCATATAGAATATCGAAATTTTAGCGTACGCCCAAGAAATTTTTTACCCCCTCCCACTCCTCATGAAATTGGAAGCGGCGACGCCACCGGATCATCGGGCGTTTTTATGACAATTTCTAATTCATTTTCCATATGAAAAAAATTCAAAAAATTCAGACGTCGAAAGAACAACGCTTATTTTTGCTAGAGAATACGTCAAAACCAAAAAAATTCGAATGAATGTATTAATTACCTTGCTGCGACATGAGCAAATTCACGTACTCGATAACGTCGAGGAAGAGCTCATTGCGGCGATATTTAATTCCCTCGCGTCGCCAGCCGATTTGGCCGGTGACTTGTGAGGTGATTTGAGCTTGCTCCTCCTTGCTCTACACACATTTTGATTATTTGCCAGAAAAAGAAAAGAAAATGTCGAAAAACGACTAATAATACATAATAGCCATTGGTCGTATAGTTTCATTTTCGGAGAAATGTTGGTATAGTCGTCATACGCGCATACTAGGAAAAATTTAAAAACACTGTCTCGAGCAGAACATTTGGCATTTTATTTTGAATGAAATTGACATGAATTCAAAAGAAATTCAAATTCAATTTGAAATTTTTGCGTATCAAGTTGCTCGTTGTGATGAAAAATTTCAAATAAAATCTCAAATTGTGTTTAAAATGCCACAAAAAACAAAACGACAAAATGTCGCGTCAAGACAGTTGATTTCAGTTACGTGCGTAAAAAATAAAATTCCGACTATACTCCAGAAAATTCGTGCTTTTAAGAGTAGACAAAAAACCCGATAAAATATCTCATTAAATGCAAAATAAAAGGCAAGAAAGAAGAACTTTCCACCTTCCACACAGAAAATTTCTTGGCCCGTCTCTGCCTCGAATAACATCCGATAAGTCACACAATCAAAAAATAAGAATAACAAAATACCGCAGTTCGAACGCCCTGCTGCGTGATGAACGTCTTCAGCACGCCGGGATCGGTATTCTGCGGATAGCCAAAGTCCAAAATTTCTAAACAAACAAATACTAAGAACATGGTATACTAAAGAACTTTTTAATAATGTGTAAGAATAGCTTTCCTTGGCGTTTTCAAATTCATATTTGTACACGCCAAGGAAAGCTATTCTTACAAATGAGTCGAAATTCGAACAAACAAAACTGTCCTAAGCAGAATCTTTGGCACATTTTTTCCTGGCACAGAGGACATTTCGATAGTTACATTGAAAAATTTAATTGGAAAATTTAATTGAAAAGCTTAAATGAATTTGCGGACAAATTTAGCAAGGCAATCAAAAAAGTAGCAGATTGTTGTCAACTAAAAATTATTCAAAAATACCATCATAAAAACAAAACGCCAGAAAGTCGTGCAGGGACTATTTCAGCATGTACTACGCGCGAAAAAATAATAAAAATTCCAACTATATAGAATATGACTAAGCTGTAAGGTATAGGATAATTTGGAAATTGTCCACTAAAAAATACCATCAAGCAGTTCGTAGATGAGCACGAAGTTGTTCTTCACGTTCTCCTCGTTCATTTTGCCGAAGTAGGATTGCATTGTGTCGGCGAATCGCGTCAGAAACTCGAACACCATCGCCGCGTTGATGTTGTGCTTCGTCACCGCGCACATCCACACATTGCCGCGCTTAATGTGGAAGAAGGAGGTTCGCGCCATGTTCGTCACCGGGCTTCGTACCTAAATCTCTAACTAAAATAATCCACATCCTAATCCAATTGCGGTTTTTGTGTATAGGCCGGGGCCGGGAGCAAATTATTCGTAAAAATTCACGAATAAAAAATAAGAATATCTATTCCCAAATGACCAGCCTGTTGGCGTGCGTGGATGACGTTGACGCGAAAAGCGTCCACCGCGTTCCTGCTCACATCGTCGCGATAGATTCGCGAGATGAGCACTTCGCCTTTGTGATTGTAGACAAAAAGGCCGCCGATCATCGTTTACAATGTTTTTTTTGTAAATTATTTATCCTCGAATCTTATATATACCATAAGCTTTTTTTGGGTAGGAAAAGTTCGTCTGAAAATAATTTTAAAAAATCAGCAATTATATAATAATAATAATTTATTACGTCATAAAAACGAAAAAAAACACGGCAAAACAAAGATAAAAAAACAACGAGGAAACAAAGATAGAATAATATACGTATCATAGTTAAAAATTGGCCAATAAAGAAAACTCTGGTAGCAAACATTATTTGGAGCTAAGACGTAAAACATCCACTTTTTCACTTATTTATTTTTCTAAAACTTTGGGAATATATTTTGGGAAAGTGTGTGAATTCACGTCAAGCTTAACACAAAGGCAATGCCAATTTCCGTGCATCCACCCTCCCATTTTTGCTGCTACGAGGCGTGGAGCACATACTTGTCCAATCGTCCCTCCTCCAACATCGTTTCCTAATTCGGGGGTTGGAAAAGGGTGACATTTATAATTTCATTGTCAAGATGCAATGATAGCCGACTTCGCGAAGGTATGCAAAAATTCTAAGAAATTGAGCGGGTTGGGGGCGCAAAAAAGCGAATTTTTTTGGCAAAAAGCACAAGGGGACGCAAAAATTTTCACATTTTGTGTGGGGGTCCGACAAGTATGGCTGAGCAGCAAGAGTTTCTGACGTCAGAGTTCCTGAAAAATCCATTGAAAAAGTTCGGCCAACGAGGAAAATTGGCAAAAACATTTTTTGCTAGTCGGACAGTATGACAATTATTTGTAAACGTTGGGAGTGGCGGCAATTTGAATTTCGAAAAATTTGCGTCAACTTGTACGCTGAAAAAATCAAACGTAATTTTTTTTTCCTTCCTTTCTATTCATCAGGGCTACCACCACATACGTGAAATACGGGGGGTGAAATGTCATGCGATGATGATCGATGATGTGAGTGAGCGTTGGCTGTATGTGTGCGTGTGTGGTGTGGTGTGAGGTGTGTGAAGGCAGAGAGAAAGAGCGAATACCAATGCACACAGAGAGAAAGAGCGAATACCAATGCACACGCTTCTTCCGTCTGTTTCTTCTGTGAAGCGCGCAATAATAACAACACGCTTACCTTGATTTTTGTGGTGGTTTTTTTTGCATGATGGTGATGTTGATGATGTCCCACGAACTGCTGCTACGCTATTGACCACTGATATTTCATGAACTGGTGGTGGTGGTGGTTTTTTTCGGAGGAGGGAGAGTTCAGTTCTAGCTACATACTAGCTTAATGCAACATATGAGCATCGATTCTATGTTGTGTAGCCCCCCAAAATTTTTTTCTACATACATATGTTGCTAGATATTTTGAAATCACAATTTACCCTATCAAATAATTCAGTGTATATTTTTTATGATTGATTTCTCAATGTTTTGCGCTTTATTTGCACACGCCTTTTGCATGCAAAAGATACACAAAGGTGTGCTGCTAAAAATACGAGCGTTTCCCCCTTTTTTTCTCGTTCACATTCGTTTCAATTTTGTTCCAATTTTGGAATTTTTAAATCAAACTTTTTTTTACATTAAAAACTTTCCTTTTTAATCAAAATCTGAAATTTTTGATTTTTTTTGTCATTGAATACTTTTTTATATTTTTATATTTAACACTCACTTTTTTAATCAAAACCTGAAATTTTTGATTTTTTTGTCGTTGACTTTTTTTTACATTTACGGCATTTGATTTGAATTGTAATTTTTGGTTCTTTTACGATATTGGACGGCAAAAAAAAGAAGATTTTTTATGAATAGCAAATTTTAGTGAATTAGTTTCAGAAAGGCATGCAAAGTTTGTGGAAGCTGGTGAATAAGCCGCGCATTGACGATTGGTCGCCGTTAGCCAAATTCTACTACGCGGACGAGGCGCTGAACGTGATCGCCGGCGAGTTGGATTCTTTTGACGGAAGAAGGGACCCGGAGCGATGCAATCACCTCGTCAACAAGCTGAGGCAGGCGCAGGATCGGGTTTTGCACATAATTTGTAAGTGGTTCGGTCAAAGATGTCATTGAAATATTTAATTTTTTTTTCATATTTTTTAACCAAATGTTTTGATTTTTAAAATTATTTTTTAAAATTTTATTAAAATTTTAATTAGTGCAAAATGTTTTTGATTTATGAAAATGGAAGAAATTTTAGCTGAGATGTTGCTAATCGTATTTCCCCACGAGCACGATCGAGCGTGTCGAGACTACCGCGTGAAGTTCCCCGACGAGATCATCCACGACAACCTGCCCGGCCAGTTGTGGTTCGGTGCGGAGTGTCTGGCGGCCGGCTCGAACATCGTCGACCACGAGGCGGAGAGCGAGGCGATACGGCCGATGGCGCGCGCGCTCGTCAAACATCTCGACAGGATGCGAGAGTTGCTCAAGGACCAATGTACGCTTTGCTCGATCTTTTTAGGGATATAATGGGGAAGGGGCGGGGCATGACCAAAAAATCTACCTTCGATTCACTTAAAAAATCCGAACATGTTCTCAATGACCTCTTCTACTCTCTCTGCTCAATACGCCAGTGACTTATTATTGTCAGTGGGGGTGTGGGAGGGAATTTCGAAAATATAGAAATATATTTTTTGAGTATTTCATAGGAAATATTTTTTAGTATTGTTTATGAATTTTTTTTTGTTGCAGAATTTTTAATACAAAAAATTATAACCTCATTTGAATTTCTGCTATTTATTTTTGTTTATTAAGTCGTAAAATAAATAGGAAAAACATATTTTAAGAAAAAAAACCTCTTCAATTTAAAAAAGTATTCCAAAAAAAGTTGTGATTTTTTTGCACGTTTAGCGTTGCGAGACCCCGCTCAATACACCGACAAGATCAAGGCGAGCCTCAAAGTGTTCGATCATCTGTTCGCGGAGTTCGAATTCAAGTAATTTTTATAGTTTTGCCAGTTTTATTTCTGGGAAGTTCATTCTTTTTGTGATTTTTTTGCAGTTATGTGAGCGCCATGGTTCCCGTGAAGAGCGTAAAGGAGTACGATGCTCAACTGGACGTGGCTGTTCTCTTCTCCGAATCCATCACAAGGTGTCACATATATTTGATTGTTTTTTAATTGATTTTGCCTATTTTTTAACTCATTTTTATCGAAAAAAGTTGGGGGCTGAATTTCAGCACTTTACGCGTCTTTAAAAATTTTAAACATCCTTAAAATTACAAAACGAAACACTTGCAAAGAAGTGAGTCGTACTGAAAATGAATATTGAGCAAGTTTTAGAGCGATGCGAACGAACTACATCACACAGGAACAAATCGACGACTGCGATCCCAACGTCATAATCGCGCTGCCGAGATTGGCGATTGTCTGGTATGTATGTGTTACTGTTATTCCCCCTTTTTTGAGATATTTTCTTTATTTATTTTTAATTGTTTTTTTAAAATTATTTTTTTAATTATTTTTTGGTTTTTTTAATGAAATTATGCATTATTTTTACACAATTTTTGATGTTTTTTGGAAGATTTTCATTTGTTTTGTGTAAAATCAGCGGAAATGCTCAATTCTCAGGGGTCTCCTCTACTACCCGGAGGGCGCGCTCAACGTCAACGGGCCGAAGGAGCAATTGTCGGAGATGTTCAGGCATTTTCACAAACTTCTCGTCCTCATTCGCAATCTGCTCGTCACGCTAACACCCCACGAGCTGCGGCGGTTGGAGATGTCGCTGGTGACGGGCACCGCGTCTAGCGACCAGTGCGAGCAGCGCTCCTCCTCCCTGCGAATACTCGAGGATGAGATTGGTAGGTTTTGTGTTCCACTCATTTTTGTAATAAGATCGGCGGCATTGCTAAAGTGGTGGGATTTTTTAAAAAACTTATCGAAGATCCAGTGGCGAAGGGAGGGGAGTGGGTCTAAGGGGGATGGATTTTTTTAATTTTTGCCTTCTACCGCTTATGGAAAATTGCTGGGCCCGCCAATGCGTAGAGCTTTTGCAACAAATATCTTTTATTAACGTCCGAATTGATGGTTAACCTAAAATTTACAAAAATTCAATTTTTGTCTGAAAAATATGGTTTTTTTAAGAATCTATTCCCGTCGAGATCGGCGGCGGCGTTGCGGCGAGCACGCTGAACGCGGCGGCCGCCTCGAAGGCGGCCTACTTGGAGGAGGCGTCGAACGCGATGATCTACGTCCCGTCCGACGTTTCCACCGGCAACGTCAGCGCCGCGAATTCGGACGTGGTTTTGTCGAATTCCGCGAAAAGCAGGTACTTTATTTTATGCTTTATTTGGTTTTGTGGTTGTCGTGGTTCTTATATTTGTAAAAAAATGTGCTGTCGTTTTTTGATTATTTTTTGCGAGGTTTTTAATTGAATTCTGTATCGAAATGAATTTCTTTCAAATTAAAAAATAACCATAAACGAAATGATGATTTTAGAGCCGAAGCTGGCGGAGAGTGCGATCGTTCGATGTACGTCTCGTCGGAGAACCTCATTCATCGTCTTTTTGTGTGCATTTCGGGCGTCGCCGACCAATTGCAGACGAATTACTCGTCCGATATTCGAAAAGTGCTAAAAATGGTACTGCAGCCGCTCGAAGTTGTTCCAGTTTTTGAGGTGATTTTTTTGTAGAAATCATTTCAGGTTTGGAGTGAAATTTTTTTTATCATTTTTTACGTTTTTAAATGAATATTTATGATGAAATTTATATTAAAATTTTTTCTAGAATGTGGGAACTTGTCTAAATGTAATTTGTAAACGGCAAGGGAGGGTGGACTCCCCACCCCCCACATCGGCCAAAAATAAGAAACCAAAATGGCCGAAGGCAAAAAAATGACCAAAGGGTGGACCAAGGTAAAAATATTTACGGGAGGAAAAAGAAGAAAAATGTGTATTTTTTCATTGCGCAATGGTTTTTCAAGTCAAAAAACCAAAAATGCGATATTTTTTAAACATTTCCGCGATGGTTTGAATTTGCGCGATGGTTTAATATTTTCATTTTTTGCGAAGTGAGTTTGCGCGATGATTTTCAAAATTAAAAATACGAGTTTTAAAGTGATGTTTAGTAAAAATTTAAAGCGATGTCTGTCGTTGTTTGAAATAAATGTTTACGAATCTCATTTTATGTGCAGTCTGGAAGGAAGGAGGAGGTGAAAGAAGAATAATACTTTTTTCGTGGACGGCGCTGGTTGCCATGCAGGGAGTTGTGATGTCGATGGTGGTGGGCGCACGCTGGTGGATATGGCGGCTTTGATAATATTGTAGGAATTGGGGGGGGGAGTTGTATGAAATGTTAAGACTTGGCTTCTATTAAAAAAGTTTACAACAAAATCAAATTGTGTTCTTTTTGTTTAAAAAATGAATCTGAATTTGGCGTCTGACAATTTATCAAAATTTATTATTAAAAACAATTTATTTAACAATAAAATTAAACTTTTGAAGTTCAGATTCACGGCAAGACGGCGACGTTGCCGGAGAACGAAGAGGAGACGGGTGTTGAAGTGCAGGAGTCTCTGCCGCTACCATCATTTATAGGTATGTGAAAGGGAAAGAATAGCAATTGCCATCGTTTTTGATATTAGCGTGGGATCATACCTTCCCGCCTTTTTTTTTCAAAGATTTTTCTAGTGCATTATTTGCAACATTAAAACATTTAAAAAATTTTGTTCAGGCGTTCGATGGGTGCCGGACAGCGATTGTGATCAGTGCACCGCCTGCCAGAACCCGTTCACCATGGTCAGGCGTCGTCACCACTGCCGCAATTGCGGTCGAATATTTTGTGCGCGCTGCTCGGAGAACTCGATACCGATTCCCGAGCTCGGCTACGACAAAAACGTGCGCGTGTGCAATCTGTGCTTTGTGTATCGCGTCAATCCGTTCTCCGCGCCGCCGCTTTCGTCGTCGGCGACGACGAATTCGAGTAGCAGCGAGTCCAGTGCTTTGCTGTCGTCGCCGATTGAGCTGAATGGCGATGCGCCTCCAACTTCATCCTCCAACTATTCGCCGTCGTCGGACGCAACGACGGTGACAGTTGAGTGAATTTCTCTCTTCACTTTTTGAATGAATGTGATTTGATTTGAATTTTTTTCTTCTTTCTATTCAATTTTTGGATGTAATATGTGTTTTCTTTTTGCCTCCTCTTCTGGAGTGGATGGACGGATACTTTTTTTTGTTCAGCGAATTTTTTTGTTTGTTTGATATTTTTTGGATCCAATAACAAATTAAGCGAATAATATTGTTGTTTGGGGCTTTTTGGCACTTATCGAATGATGTCATATCATCATCATTTCGCCGTCCGAATCAGTTATAAATAAATTCCCCGAAATATGAGAAGCTGGAGCAGGATTAGTTGGTCGTTGTGTGTACTCCGCCTTTTTAAATATATATAGTTTTATATATTTTTTATAATTATCTTATATGGACGAATGGGTTATTTTTTCTGTTGTATATTTTCTGTTTATAACAAAGACTTTTGCGCGTGTGTTTTTTGCTCTATAAAGTTGAAAAGGAATAACGGATGAAGACCATATTCTTGTCGGAACACCCTTCCTCGATTGGGTGTGGTTACATGTCGCGGGGAGAATTTTATTGTAAAAAGGAATAAAGATTTGAAGAAATTTTGGCGGAAATGCGCAAATGAATCTGTGGCAAACATTTCACATTTTGGTTGGGNTTTTGACAAAGAAATAAGTCAAAAGTATTGCAAATTTAATTTTTTCGAAAATATGGATTTTAAACCTAGTCAAATTTTAAATTTTTGAGGTATATGTATTATTTCGCATATTGCATAAATATATTCTTTTGATTGAAAGTTTTTTTAACAGTTTTGCATTTATCATTTCGTTGAAATTAAGTTTTCTAAGATGAAATTCATCATGATCTTTTTGATCGGCAGTTCAAATTAAGTTGAATTTTTCATTTCGAAATAGCCAAAAATTCGTTATTCGTTTCCAAGTTTTATTGTTCTTTTCCAAATTTTTTAAAAATATAAAAATTTAAAATCAGCCAAAAATAGTAGAAAATTGAAGTAAAATTCTCAGATTTGGGTGGGGGCGCTCTGACAAGTGTGGTTGAGGCTAAAAAAAGTTGAAGGTGAATGCCCGCGACTCGAATCTTTTTTTTCCCCGCGACTCGAAAGTGTATTCCTCAATTAATTTTCCTTAAACAATGCAAAACTCTACCCAAAGAGAATATAACTGAACAATATTAGGAAAAATATTCGCACAATTCTCTGAAAAATGTTCCGTTAATTCATGAAACTTTTTTTCTCGTGTTTTTGTCTTTAATATTATCATCACAAATTTCTGGTACGTCTCTGAAGTGTCTTCGCTCTTCGCGGCTGCTGCTGTGGCTGCTGCTACTCCTGCTGCTGCTGCTGCTGTGCGTGTGAGGGGCAGCTGTGGAGCGGCAGCAGCAGCGAAGGAATAGCAGCGCGCAATCTTCTTTAGTGAATTTCGGTTGTATTGGTCTGCGAATTTGCTCATCGAACCGATTGATAAATTCCGATTATTTTTTATTTTTTGAATTTTTTTTTCATATTTTTTGACAATTTATTTGAAAAATGTTCATAACCAAAAAAATTTCTATTTCATATTTGTTTGAGTGATGAGGGAATGTAAAATGTATACACAAAATATAATATTAGGTTGTTCGGAGAGTCATTTCGACTGCTCCAGGGGGGGGGGGAGGGGCTAGGTTCCTCCCATGTAGAAATTTTTGATTTTGTGGAGCCCTCGACGCTGGTAAACAAAAATATAAGCCGTTAAATAAACTTTTTTGGCTTACCTCCCCCCTTGGAAAATATCCATAATAGAAAATCCTGGGTTCTATAAATTTCTGCGCACGCCTGCCCTGGTTTATATAATTTTTGTGATAAAGCCAAAGACAGAAAATGAAAGGTTTATTTTAATTGCGTAGCGAACACCTTCAATTGGGTAGCGGACTCCTTTATGGAAGGAATTTGATTTTGCTCAGCGTTGATTTTCAGCGGGTGGAAATCCACTAAGCCTCGGCCCTATAAATTTGGGGAAGAAATCCATTTTTGTCCGAAGTCTCAAATTTCGATGAAGGTTAAGCATTCCATGCGTTCGGGCGAGGATCCCTACTAGGCATATACCTCATGCCTACTATATGTACCAGGGATTTAGGCCTTGATTCTATGTCTTTTGCTAGACCTAAAATCAAAATCGGCCCAGCATATACATACATACATACATAAGCTGCGCCCAAGCCCAACAACTCCACGAACAACAGCATAACATTCGAATTGACATATTTTTATACATATTCTTTTGTTGGAAATTTTTGCAATGTATAAAGCATAAATTTTTCTTTGCCGAATCGTTCGCAAGTTTGTTTGTGAATTTATTTGGAGTCGAAAATTCGGAAAACATATCTAGAAAAAAACTTAATTGAACGATCTGAATTGCCACTGATTTTCGCCTCCATCATCAGTGTCACTCGTCGGCTTGAATTGTCGCTGGTGGTCGAGCTCGTCGAGTTGGCTGCCGCTGAGTGGATTCTCCTCTTCCGGCTGCAAGTCCATATCCGGCCCCAACGAGAGTTCGTTCGCCGCGTTCGCATCATCCGAGATTTCTTGGTTCGACGCGTTCGAATCGCCCGGGATTTCTTCGTTCACCGCGTTCACATCATCCGAGATTTCGTTCTGCGCTTTCGAATCGCCCGAGATTTGGTTCGCCGCGTTCGCATCATCCGAGATTTCGTCCGCCGCGTTCGAAGCGTCGGCCGGGGGGAAATTTTGAGGTGGGCTGTTCTCCATTGTGGTCTCGATAGCCTCTACCTCCACATCTAAACGAAAGCAAAAACCATTTTGAAAAAGAACTTTATTTTGTCTAATTTTTTGCTAGAGGCTTAGACTAAGTCTAACGCGTAGACTTACGATACTTGTTTAATCGCCCAAAGTTCAGACTAAGGCTCGCCTGAACGCCTCTTGGGCTAATGCCTATGTCCCTAAAGTAACAACAAAAAAATTGTGCAATGCTCCGAAAATGTCTGTAAACTTCATTGGAATTTTGTAAATATTACAGCAATCGAGGCCATGCACATACATAATATACATGAAAGGATGGTAGCCCATACATACATACAATAAATACAGTAATAAATGGACACGAACGCCGCAGTGCTGACTGCGAGATAGCGAAAAGGGTGCTGCTGGAAATTGGGTGGGGAGGGGGGAGATGTTCAGGATTTAATCATTTATTACTATTATACCAGCGAATGACTGCTGCTGTGGTGCATTTACAGCGAATTCGTCGCCGCCGCTACTTGCGCCGTCGGCCGCGGCATGTAATTTGTCGCCGAAGCCGCCAGTTGCGTCCTCCTCAAAGCCTCCGAAATTGTTGGGTTCGTCGAGCTGCGATGGTGGACTCACGCCTAAGAGTTGGATTGTTAGAGTCTTTCTCTGTCTCTCCCTCTCTCTCACTGTCTCACGCACTCACTCACTCTCAGCCTATTCTCTAGCTCAAACCAAACCCGTAATGCCGTCCTTGAGGTCGTTGATCTCGTCCATGGAGGTCATGTTGAAGAGGCCGACGCTGCCGTCCTCGTTCTCGTGCAGCCGCTTCAGGTTCTCGTTGAGCGTCGGATCGATGCGGAATTTGTTCAACGATTCACCGCTCAGCACAAACTCGCATTGGCGCGGCATGAAAATGTTCAAAATTCCCTGCATATTGCCGAAGCCGAGCAGCTTTTGCGTCTCGGCCAACGGCCGTACCAAAGCCTCCTACACAAACACAAACAAACAGTGTATGTATACATAAATGAAAATCGCAAATAATTTTGCAAAACGATTCATATCTATGGATGGAAAAGATTTGGAGATTTTGAAGTAAAACAATACATAATTTCTCGAAAATTTCATGGCTTAATTTTTGTGGAAAAACTTCCGAATGTCAAAAGAAAAAAAATTCTAACAAAATTCTAACTCGATCATAACAATCGACATCGAATTCCTCGGACTTGAAATGGGGAAAAATTCGGAATTCCGATTGCCTAGTGCCTCAAAACGGCCGGAATTTTCGGAATTCCCCTCAACTCTGTTATCGACCTTACCGAAAGTAAAGTGCCGGCGTTGTGGTGACATCGAGTGTTGAATTTGACTTTGATGCACGATAGCGAACATTGTGCAAGGCTAAAAAAATCTTTTTTACTTTTTTATTATTGTTTTATTGTCTGACTGAATTGATGATGGATGCATTTTAAAATTTGAATTTCCGCCATTTGGNCCACTCACTCGCAGCCCTCCTGAATGAGGCGGCGCGCGAACTCCGGATTGATGCGCTGTTGCTCGGCGTTGCGCGCAAAGCCGGCGACGCCGCTACTAGCGCGCGCCACCACGCGGCCGATGAGCGTGTCGAGCAGACCGCTGTGCACCGCCCAGTTCGCCATTTTGCCTTTCGTCTGGCATTTGTCGTCGCACTCTGCGGGGGCACAACGTTCAAATTGATTAAAAAATTTTATAAAAAAAGTTTTTTTATGAAAAAAAGGTTGTAAAACTTTTTTTTAACCTCTTTGAACCTCGTCTGCCTGCGCGTCCACGCACTCGATCACCGCCTCGAACGCTGAATAAATTTTTTTATGTTAATTTTTTTTTCTATTAAATTAGTGGCCCAGAAATAGAAATTCAAAATTTTTTCGAAAAAATTAGTACTGGTCCAGAGGGCGAAAAATTCAAATTTTTCAAAAACTCACTGTCCAACCATCAATCCCGCCATACTTTTCCCTTCAATTGGCGGGGGAAGAGGGTTACAGTAGGATGGAAACACATACATACATATACATTCTCCCGGAACACACCCTAATCGACTTGAAGGATGGGGGACGCGTTACAGTTTGATGTAGACACATACACAGTATGATGTAGACACATACATGTGCATTGCATATACATATGTATATATGCATATGCGTGTGTCTCCTGTGTGTGTGTGTGTGTGTGTGTATGTGTGTGTGTGTGTGTGTGTGTGTGTGTGTGTG
>SAUE01000098.1:130968-132807 GCA_009724625.1 Deladenus siricidicola | reverse complement strand
CATACATACATACATACATACATACATACATACATACATACATACATACATACATACATACATACATACATAAACATTTTGCAGAGACTTTGCGCGCGATTTGCTGGTGCCGGCGCTGAAGGCGTCGCCGGCGACCGCCGCCCTCAAAGTGATGGCGCACGACGATCAGCGCAGTCAGGTCTTCGACGCCGCGCAAAAGGTAACGAACGCGCCATCATCATGCGGATGAGCCAATTTTCATTTTAATAAAATTTCTAATTTTTAAAAATTTTTGAATGCAAATTTGAATTAAACTTTGAATTGAAGTGAACTTTTATCTGAACTTTGGTTTAAACTTTGATTAGATCTTCAACTCGGCGTCGGCGTCGGTGATCGACGGGCTGGCGGTGCATTGGTACTCGAGGTCCGAGTACACAATTCTCTCCAAGACCCACGACCTCAGGCCCGACAAGTTCATTTTGCCGTCAGAGGTGATTGCTTGCCAAATCTTTTAATAATAATGTTAAATGATAAAATGAGATACGATATGATATGATATGATATGATGGGAAAGTAAGGAATGCGAAATGATATGAGAATGTAAGCATATTAAATGATGTGAAATGATGACCTGATGTTATGTAATATGATATGATATAGTATGATATAATATGATATGATATGATGATATGATATACATATGCTGATATGATATGAAGGCGTGCACGGGCTGGACGGGACGCGAGCGTTGGCCGGTGCTGGGCGACTGGGGCCGCGGCATGGACTACGCGGCGGACATTCTCAACAATCTGCTGAACTGGGCGATCGGCTGGACCGACTGGAATTTGGCGTTGGATCTGCGCGGCGGGCCGAACTGGGTGGCGAACTTCGTCGACGCGCCCGTGATCGTGAACGCTAGCGCCGATGAGTTCTACAAGCAACCGATGTTCTACGTGCTAGCGCACTTCAGGTCTCTCAGCCAACACTCTTCCCCATACCCTTGCGGCTATCATTACTTATGTACCCTAGCTCTAGCATCAAGTTGGAGAATCATTTGGCGGGAATGTGATGGTTGTTGTGAAATGCCGATAGGGAATTTTTCATGAAAGCACTGTAGTAGGGGGTTATAGAAGATGTTTTGGCTGAGAAGGTCAGAGACTAACGTGACGTCTCTTCACTTTGCACAAAGCAAAATATGACATTTTTCGCTTGGCAGAAAAGGTAATGAAGCGCGACGGACTCGATCCAGCGTCTTGCATCACCGTCGTAAGAGATGACGCATCTCGTAAACTCTCTCTCTCTCTCTCTCTGTTTCTTGCTCTCTCTCACTCCCTCACTATCTCTTTTCCGATCTCTCTCTGTTGTTTTCACATTCAAAGCGCCAAACAATCGCTTCCCCCACTCAATTTTTAGCACAATTTTTCTTATATTTTTAATAACTAACAAAAAATATCAAAAAAAATTTTTTAGCAAATTTATTCCGCGCGGCTCCGTGCACATGGAGGCGGAAGCGACGAGCGCGTTCGACGGCGCGACCAACGGCATTACGTACGCAGTCTTCAAAACGCCGCGCGCCGAACGCGTCGTCGTCATTCTCAACGAGGCGCAAGCCGAACGTACTGTACTCATTCGCGACGCACGAGACACCTCAAAGTCTACCGTATTCCTCGCAGCGCCACAGTCCATTCACACCGTAATTTGGACAGCACCGTAGTTGTGTGTGTATTTTTTTATACATACTTTTTATACATACATTTTATACACATATAAGGTGTAGAGATTACAGTACTTTCGTTTATTTTTAGATTTTTTTCTAAATAAATTATTTTTTCTTTAAAAATCTAATAAAAAATAATAAAA